>OX336398.1:31853584-32026084 GCA_946902985.2 Meconema thalassinum
AACCAATAGACCTACATAAAATCCAATACAATCAACATTTTCGTCGTTCTATTTTACGTTAGTTCATGTAGGTGTGGATTTTTAAATTTATATTTTAATATTTTTTATCGCAGTTGGAACACAAAAAGTGCACGTTTTTTAAGCGGGTTTCAACCATGCGTCACATTTAAGAATTATTATCTCAAAAGCCCTTCATCAGATCGAATCCAAATTTTAACACAATATACATTGGAATGTTGTATAACTGGTTTATTAATTTCACAATTTTGTGTGTCCAAGAAACAAAGTTGTTATCATTGTTGTAAGGTGACTTTTTCTCGGCTCGGGGTGGTTGGAAAATGTAGTTCTTGGTTGCGTTGTGATCGTTATACATCAAAAAGTTATGCTGTATGACTGTGAAATACGTAAATTAATTCACTTATTTTATATCGGTTTGTATTTGTACGAGGAAATAACACATGGTTCACCAGCTAGCCGCTCCGGAAAAAGCTGTACAGCGTTGCTGAGATGGAGCCCATCACTTCCGAGCGAGACGCGCCATGATGCGTGTGGTCACCATTTCGGCAACGCTGTAAAGCATTTCCTGGAGCGGCTAGCTGGTGAACCATGTGTTATTTCCTCGTACAAATACAAACCGATATAAAATAAGTTAATTAATTGACGTATTTCACAGTCATACAGCATAACTTTTTGATGTATTACGATTACAACGCAACCAAGAACTACATTTTCCAACCACCCCAAGCTGAGAAAATGTTACCTTACAAAAATGATAACAACTTTGTTGCTTGGACATACACAATTTTGAAATTAATAAACCAGTTATACAACATTTGTGTTAAAATTTGGATTCGATCTGATGACGGCTTTTTGAGATAATTCCTAAATGTGACGCATGGTTGAAACACGCTTAGAAACGTGCACTTTTTGTGTTCCAACTGCGATAAAAATATTAAAATATAAATAAAAAATTCCAAAGCTACATGAACCAACGTAAAATAGAACGATGAAAATAATGATGTTATTGGATTTTATGTAGGTCTATTGGTTACTTCACAAATAACCTTCAAACTCGAGTGCACATAATACTTTGGTCGACAGTAAGTAGAGAATTCAACATTTAAGTTACGGACGGGAATAAAGCCGGCGAGCCCATGAGTAGTGGAGTAGTGGCGCTTCTGCCCCACTTCAAAACCCCCCTTGCTCTACTACTAAGCCTCAGCCATGTTAAATATCTCTTGAACGCATGGTCCGATTTTGACAAATGAGGTATTGTTGGACTCGGGCTGACGTCCTCTTTGCTATGGACCACTCATTATATTTTTCAAAATTTTTTTGAAAATTTTTGTTTTCGAAAATAGGCGATAGTTTGAAAACCAAACAGGATAGAACGTTGTGCCATGGCTCAAACGAACAGTCTTTATGACCTTTATTTTTTGTAATAAAAAATTTTTATTTTTTATATTTTTTTGAAAACACTCGAATTTTGAAAATCCTATATTTTGGAAACTAGGAACTCTACAAAAAAAATTGTTTAACGTAAATCAATGGTCCCTACCCCCTCTACCCCCAAAATAAATTTCAAGTCTCTAGAATGAAAACCTGCAGTAGTGGGGTAGTGGGGGAGCTGCTTATAAAAGCAAGTGGTGAGCCCCTGCGACCTTGGAATGGAAAGAGCCATGCTAGGAGGGCGTGCTTGGATTCGTTTTTTTCGTCTCGTCGTGCTCTTTACGGGAATGTCGGTGTCGAAAATGTGAAAATCTGGAAACACAGTCTTTTTGGGGTAAAAACGTGATTTTAGACTTTTTGCTATATCTCACGAACCAATAACGCTAGAGGCGTGTTCGACAGGTCCAAGGACTCGGGGTAACGTCCTCTCTCTTATGGACCACTCGTTATAATTTTTAATAAAATTGGAAACTCGGTTTTGGGGTAAACACATGTTTTTTGTGATTTTGCCGATATCTCACGAAGCAATAACGCTAGAGGCATGTACGATGGGTCCAAGGACTCGGAGTGACGTCCTTTTTGCTATGAACTACTCGTTGTAATTTTAAAAAATTTTGGAAACGCGATTTTGGGGTAAACACGTGTTTTTTGTGATTTTTGCCGATATCTCACGAACCAATAACGCTAGAGACGTGTACGAGGTGTCCTAGGACTCGGGCTAACACCCCCTTTCAAATGTGGTAGATATTTTTTTCCAAAAAAATAATTCACAAAGGGCCTAACGCCATACATGTTGAAAAAAAATCATTACCGTTACCTGTTTATAATGTTTATAAAGCGTGGTGGTTGAGAGAGACGATACGGCTGGGTGTGTGTGTTTCAACGAACCTGTCGCTGACCACGGTGGCTGTGTTCAATAGATCAATCGCTATTTCGACGGGTCGGTGTATGACAGAGCGAGGGTGCGTTTTCTGATATTTTACCTTTGACGTGTAAACGGTGATGAGAACTAGGTTCTATGTTGGTCGAAGCGAGTACCGAAAACAAACGAGCAGGAGGTGAAGGTCATTTGAGCTTATGGGAAGGCGTTGATCTGACTTGACAACAGGTGACGCTTGAAGGTGAAATAATCTGACCATCGTGGTGGCAGGGGAGTGTGAAAGGCATGCACACACATTTGTGAAACCACATGTAGGCTAAACCAGTGACATCCTGTTTTGCTTCGTACGTGACAAAATGCAAGTTGACGTGAAATTTGATCTACCGCAGGTGTTCGCTTGGGACGTTATCTATCTACATGCGCGATAACTGTTAACAAGTTACATCCTGTCTTGCTTCGTACGTGACAAAATGCAAGTTGACGTGAAATTTGATCCGGCACAGGTGTTCGCTTGGGTGTTATCTGTCCACGTGCGCGATAACTGTTAACAAGTTACATCCTGTCTGGCTTCGTACGTGACAAAATGCATGTTCAGGTGAAATTTGATCCGGCACAGGTGTTCGCTTGGGTGTTATCTGTCCACGTGCACGATAAGAGAATGTTCAAAGCGTGGGAATCGCTGAATCAGTAAAAAGTATGATGCAACTTGTCGGAATGATGTCACAACCAATAGATAGGCAAGAGCTGCAAACAGTAGTGGTGGGAGGTGAAGGGAGGGAGAGGGGAGGGGTAATGTATGAGAGAACACAGGAGGAAAGGGAAAGACAAACATGTATGAACATGCATGAAGCGCGGGGCGCTGTACACATAGAGCTAAAGGTGGTGTACAACATGTGTGAATAAATAAAAAGTACACAGGTTCACACAACATGTAATTTATTGATCCAAGAATTAAACGTAGAGTTAAACCCTAACCATTTGACGTAGAGTTTATTTCCTTTTTGTTTCAACACTTTTTCCACAAGGTAATGCTGAGGAAATGCTGTTTTCTGAAGTTCATGGAGATAAAATCTACCTTTTATGGGTTGATGGTTGAGGTCCTCGAGTAAATAGGTGACTGGACTGTCCAAGTAGACTCGACGAATTCGAAATAGTTCAGTCCCCCACTGAGGCGTGTAGCCCTTATTGAAGGCAGACTTAAATTTGCTCACACGAACAAAATCCCCAATGTTCAGTCGGTGACGTTTAGGATCGGCGGTTTTTATGGGGTTAAACAGTTTATCCAATCGCTGAATATTTTTAGTTACGAGACGTGGCTTGGTCCCAATCGTTCTATGTTTGGTGTCATTGTAACGTGATACTAGCTCAGGTAACATGTCCAACCAGCGATACGTGCCCTGAGCGGTAAACGCTTTCCACATATGGGTTTTCAATGTTCGGTTGAACCGCTCGACCACACTGGCTTTGAGATTGCTGTACGTGGTGTAATGGTGAATATCCTTAGATTTGAGAAAACTGGAGAAATCCTTGTTGAAAAATTCTTTCCCCTGGTCAGTTTGTAGCAACTGAGGTTGACGTTGGGAGTGTTGAATAATATGTTGAAAGGCCTTGGTAACTAGTGGGCCAGACTTGCGACGCACAGGTTCAACAAAGGCCATTTTGGAATAGACATCAATGACGGTCAACATATAGCGTACACCGTCGTTAACGCCAGCATAGGGTATCATTTCAACCAAGTCAGCCTGCCAAAGTTCATCCACACCTCGTGAAATCACCTTGAGTCGCGGATAGTGACGCCTAGCTGGGCGATGCAACTCGTGAGCAATACCCATTTTAATGGGTGAGGGCTTAAACAATAATTTTGGCATTTCGAAGTTCTTGTTCAATTTCTTGAATTTCCCAATCGTGACCGGTATGGCCAGCTTGACGTGAGGCATGCAACAACTGTAGCCGCTGGACGAGCTTATTGGGATTGTGCCAGTAGGTAACATCCACAAGGGGTTTTAATGGTTTAAATGTCACTCCCGAAGCGGACACTTTACGACGAGTACTTTGACTGGTGGGAAACATTTTTGCAATGATGGTTTTATATTTTTGAGATATATTGGCATTCACTTGTTGCGTGGGATCATACTGTCTTTTGTGAGCATGGGTATCCAATAAAATGGATTTATATTTGTCAAGATCCTCTGACGTATAATCATGGGAAGAGGGGGTCCGAGAAAAGAGCAGCTTTAACAGTCCTGGCGTTAATTTATAGTTGATGTTTTTAATGACAGCTTTAGTACGAGCAAATTTAATGGATGAATCGCCAATTTTAAAACTATCATCCTCATAGCGAACACCATACGTGGTATCTGTGTTTCCAATAAATAGATCGGTGAAATAGGGTTCCAATGTTGATCCATAATATTTTATTAAAATGGTTTTCAGTTGAGCTTTATGTTGAGGGGTGGCCAAGAGTTGTGAAAACGGAGACGCCCTGGAAGGGCAAGGTGTTTCGACCATGGCCAAGGATTTCTTTTTTCTCAAAAACTCTGCAAGGGGTGCGGCCTTTTTTTGAGGCGTAAACACTTGTTCCTCCTCATCCTCAACTTCACTAACACTAGTCAAATCTTCCACTTCCTCTTCCTCAGGGTCCTCGTGCAGCGTCTGCGTGGCTTGTGAAACGGTGGGTAGCGTTTCAGATGGCTTGAAAGAGGGTTTCAACATGGCTTTTAGTGGAGGTGCTAAATGTTGCTGAATAAACAAAGCATGATTGGCACGTGATTGTTTCAATTGACGAAACTTTTGGCGAATAGTATTTTTTGCTTTAATAATATGCTTTTTCAATTGACTCTCTGCTAACGCCATGGTGTCTTGACAAATGACTTGATGGGGAATGAGACAGGGCCTTAAATAGCAATAAAATGATCAAACCCTAAGCGATACCGTCCTTGGTTGAGTTCACTTTGTTTGTCAATCACTAAACAGGCATGACGTTGAGTGTTCCAGCACTTGGCACACAATTCTGTAAACATTTGAAAGGTCATATCCGGATTCACATGTTCATTATAAATGTGACGACTGTTCCTCTCGTCCTGACGAAATAAAACAATGACATTGGCATTGTCACGAATCAACTGTTTGGACATTTTAGAATACGTTTGCCCAAGATAGAAGCAATCGATATGTTTGTGTCGACCCATGCTGAAATAGCTTTGAATGATGCCTTGACGTTCAGTGGATACATCATCGAAAATCATGAGTGAATCAGGCTTTACCTCATCCGGTGAAATCACATTTTCTTGCATGGAAAATGTAAAATAACCCATATTCTCTTTTTGTAATCCAGACATGACTTGATCCAGAAACACGTAAAGGGGTTGGTAGAGAGATTTTGCAAAAATATAAATATTTTGAAAACGCAGACCATTGGGCGCTGTGATGAGCGTTAGCAAAAGATTTGTCTTTCCACAGCCGGAAGGCCCCACAATGATGCAGCGAATGGAAGATGGAAACAGTGAACCATGGCGTTGTTCACGTGATGTGGGACAGAGATGGGAAACCATGTCCCCCACGGGGAATGACTCTTGCTGCTTAATAATCTTCATGTCAACTAAGGCTTAGACAGGCTAGCCGGCTGTCTATATACAGGACACCGAACCTTGTCATAGAAACAGTAGACTGCTACTACAGGTTGACGATGGATGTCTTTGGACGTGCGTTGATGGCCAAAGATAGGCCTGTCCTCATACATGATCCTAAACAGGAAACAGATCCTGCTAATAAACACTATGTGGATAGGTCAGTAGTGCCACGCACAAAACAGGGAGATTATGACTTTAAGGGAAAGCGGTTAACCCATGTAAAACATCCTCAAGTGTCTACAGACGTTACTACGAAAAAGTATGTGGATAACAAAGTGTATGAGTTTTATGACAAAGTGCCCCAGCTTATGGTGAATGGCTATAGCGCTAATCACCATCGGATTATTCACGTGGAAGACCCACAAGACGAAGACGATGTTTGTACCAAGCGTTACGTGACCCATGAAATGAAAAGGCTTTATAAATTTATCCCATCTGTGTTTTTAGTGTATCTGACAAATGAAAAACCTGTGAATGACAGAAACCATTTACCGCTATTCCATGATCAGCACTTGACCTATGTGCTTGCTTCGGGTTTAAGCCACTATCGATTACACTATGATGGAACCATTCACATCAAATATGCCATACCTGATGAGAACCATTTACAAATAAAGATAAATGGTCATAGGATGTTGGTCCATGACCATGAAATGGTCAATGCAGGTGACGAATTATCCTTTTATCTCATGTTGACATGGGATGAAAAGCAAGCGAGGAAAACCATAAACGATTTCCCACTTTATGTGGAATTGGAATATACAGCCATGAAATAACCATCTGACGTTAGTTGTGATTTAAACTTTCGTGTGAAAGGTTGTTGGTCATTATCATCATGGTGAAACAAAGGTATGCAGTGAGAAAGACTAAAAAAAGGACATTGTCCTTGGCAAAGCCAGGGCTTACAACATTCGAGGACAAGCCCTTGCAAAAGAAAAAAAGAAAAAATAATGTATTGACCATAAGGAAAGCCCTTCGAGCAGCACAGAGACAGGTTATTCCAAAACGTCGGCGACAGGTTTCAAACCAAGGGCGAGTGATTCCCGTTCCCAAACGAGCGGGATTTTTACCTGCATTATTTGCTGGTTTGGCTGCTCTGGGCTCACTTTTGGGCGGTGCCAGTGCAGTGGCGAAAACCATTAAAGCCGCGCAGCAGGGCAAGCAACAACTCAAAGAAAGTCAGCGACACAATGAAACGATGGAAGCGATTGCCATGGGGGCTAGAAATGCCAATTTAAAGCCAGCCTTTTATCAACAAGGATTTGGGATTACACCATTTCGAAATATTAAAAAAAAAAAAATTTAACCTCAGCCATAGCGAGACATGCCCTGACGCATCAACAAGTGGAAAGCTATGCTAAACAACTAAAGCTTTCTCATTTTCGAGGTGTGTTTATGCGAAACCAATTACCCCCACGACCCTGGAAACAGGAATGTGCTGTTGTCAATTTGGATGATCACCGAGGACCAGGAACGCATTATGTAGCTTATGTCAAAGAGGGATCCACGGTATGGTACTTTGACAGTTTTGGGAATTTGCCCCCGCCCATGGAACTAGTGACCTATTTTGGAAACAGGATCAAGATATATTATAATGTGAAACGAGAGCAAACGTTTAACAGCCAACAGTGTGGACGTTTGTGTTTAATTTTTTTATATAAGACGCAGCATAAGCAAAAACGCCACCAGTATGTCGGCAGAAAGTAAAACGTTTACAGTGCATGGACGTGGACCTGAAGTCAGCCTAGACTTTTACCCGCCTATCGAATTGAGTGAAAAACCCTATGGTTTAGGACTTGTTTCTCTTGAAACGTACAATCGAATATACAACATACGTGAAAATGTGAACAACAAGTTTTATTATGATGATTCTGTGCTCACCCTGAACTCTGGTGGATACACGATCGATGATATTTATGAACACATTTATGTGGTGTTGATCAATCAATATGGTTTAAAGTCATTTCTCGACGGAACGCACAAGTTTGAACTTGTAGGCAATACTAACACTCATCGCTGCAGTATTTTCTCTACCTTCAACATTGACTTTAAAACACACCCCGATTCCATTGGCCCATTACTCGGATTTAAACCACGTGTGTTGGAGCCCAACAAAAAACATGAATCGGACCATGAAGTGAAATTCATTGAGGACCATCATGTGTCGGTGACGTGTAATATTATTAGCCAAGTGTACACCAATCAAGAACCATCGCATTCGCTTTATGACTTTATTGCGACATCGCCCAATGGGTATATTATTCGTGAAAACCCTCCAGTGGTGCTTTTTCATGCTGTGGCTGTTGATAGTATTAGTAATATAACATTAAGACTGATCAATAGAGATCAACAACTCATTGATCTAGATTCTACCACACCAGTGACTTACAAGTTGGTGCTAAAACCACTATGAAGTTTGTGTATAAAGCAACAACACCGTCTAGGAATGGTGTTAGTTGTTTGCCACGTGAATACACGTTAACATCTCAGAACAAGCAGATTTTACAGCATTTGGGTTACCACGTCAACCCTCATGATGAATTCTATCCTAGAGATAGCAAACCGCATCGAGGAGCAACCAGGAGTGGTAAGAATTGATCTCCATTCCTATCAAGCTCAAACACCTGGACTCAATAACAATGATGAAATTCAATTTGTTATCAACAACCAAGATATTTACACCCTACCGCATGAAAGTGTCATTCAGATTGAAGGTCGGCTCACCAAAGCCGATGGCTCTACACCTACCACATCCAAGTTGGCCAACCATGGTTTGGCCTTTCTGTTTTCTGAAGTGCGGTATGTCATTAACGATATCGTGGTGGATAGCACTCGAAATGTGGGCATTTCCAGTGTCATGAAACTATACCCCTCTTATAGTGAGGAAGAAGGTAAAACACTTTGCATGGCAGGTTGGTGTCCTGACTCGACCAATGACTGGATGGTACACACCGATGGGACCTTTACTGGATATTTACCTCTTAAACTGGTTCTCGGCTTTGCCGAAGATCACCAACGCATTGTGGTTAACGCAAGGCAAGTGCTTTACCTAGTGAGAGACAGGAGTGATAATAATGCACTCAAGGGAGCCGACAATGCCCCCATCGATTCAAAAATTCAACTACAACGCTTGCTATGGAAAGTCCCCCATGTGACCCTCGAAGATAGCAAAAAACTGGACATACTCAAAATGGTAAAGAGAGATATGCCTCTACCTATGGAATTTAGAAGCTGGGCACTCCATGAGTATCCGCTATTGCCCACCACCAACACACACAGTTGGTCTGTAAAAACAGCTCGCTATACAGAGAGACCTCTCTACCTGATTGTGGGTTTTCAAACGAATCGCAAGTATCAACAAACCAAAGATGCCACGCAATTTGATCACCTGCAATTGAGAAATGCACGTCTTTTCCTCAACGGAGCTGTGTTTCCCTATGAAGGACTGGATTTGGATTTTTCAAAAAATAAGTTTGGCCCCCTGTACGACTTGTTTTCTAAATTTCGATGGTCGTATTATCAAAAAGAGAACGGCCCCATGCTACTACCCCAAGCGTTTAAGGCAAGAGCGCCACTGATTGTCTTTGACTGTTCTTACCTGGAAGAGTCTGTCAAGCCATCCAATATCGACATTCGACTAGATTTTGAAACGCATGACAATGTACCAGCCAATACGACGGCCTACTGTTTAATTATTCATCACAAACAAGTCAACTATTATCCACTGTCCAACCAAGTGACGAGTGTATAAATAATAGCTCAACCCACGTCAAGTCGCTCAGTCATGTCTTGCTTTAAAGCCTCAAGAGACGTTACATCCATGAATTTAAACTCTGAGGAACAACGTTTCAAGACTTTTGCCACGTGGCCAGTGCCTTTCATAAACCCTCAAGCCTTGGCGGCCGCTGGATTCTACTATTTAAAAACAAGAGATGAAGTGAAATGTGCCTTTTGTCCCATCATCATAGACCAATGGCAGGAGGGCGATGAACCCATGCAGGAACATCAGCGCTGGTCACCCACCTGCCCCTACCTGTGTAGAATGAAAGTGGGAAATATACCCTGTCATTCAAGCTATCCCTCACTTGTGTCTCTGGGTGATGAAAAAGAAACAAGTTACGATACATGTGGGCCGTATGGTATCCATGGTGCTTCGGTGAGCAGCTCACCATCAAAAACGCCTAGTTTAGAGACATTGGGACATCATCGGTGTTATGGACGTTACAAACACAAGAGACTATATTGTTGTATCAGTTGCTATCGTCCTTATCCTAAAATGAGAAAAGCCTGTAAGACGTGTTATGATAATAAAATGATGTAATTCTTAAATTCTTATTTTTTTGCATGCCCCCACTGTCCTACCCTAACCTTCTTTTTTGGAACTAGCATGGCAGGTAAGTCCATGCCATGATCACACCTGATCGTCTGTCAGTCGTCAGTTGAACTTGGTCCAGACAAGCGTCAACATGTTGCGCACACTCATTGTGGATTGCCAAGGGTTTAAAATTGGTGACAACAAATTTATATTTAAACAAGTGGCCATGATCGATTGTACCACGTTTTGGATATCGCAAGCTACGCATTTGCTATTTAAACCACCCCATGCTTTTGATTTATTGTGTGAAAAAGACCGTAAACAAACCCAGTGGATTGAAAATCATAGACAACTAGACTGGAATCAGGGAACCATTTCCTATAAATATTTGGACGTGGTCATGAAAGCACACTTGTCCTCGGCCAATGTGGTATTTGTGAAAGGTAATGAAAAACGTCAATGGTTGCAACCATTTTTGGCGTCTTACTGTCAATGTATCGACCTCATGGAGTTGGGCTGCCCCTCCCTGCAAACGCTCATGGATACTTGTTCCTGTGGCAACATTACCCATACAGCCCTATCGCATGCGTGGCATCTCTTTCATTGGTTAACCACTCATGCCTGCTGGGAGTTGTTGAACAAAATTATAACTCAAGATTTACCTGTGAATGACGTCAGTGAGATTTCTACAAGCGACGTGTAAACATCTACAGCACGTGATACCATGGAGAAAGGCAATGCTACGGACAAAGCCATCGGCAAGTTCTTTGTGTGCAAAAAGAAACTAGACAGTTTTACCAAAGAGGAACTCTTGGCGCTGCCCAAGTCGTTCATTTATTATGTGGCTGCCAACGCGGTCAAAGAAATCTGGCAACATGTACCAAAATCATGGACTCAAGACCCTGTGTTGAGTGAATTGCAACCCTGTACGGATTACGATCACCATAAGCAAGTGGCCATGGCAAAAATACCGTCTATGCGTCAGTGTGCGACTTGCCAGCTAGTGAAACTGTATCACGGTCATAAAAGTCCATGTAAAGACTTTGTTGAATCATTCCACGGGTGTCATGGCGAGAAAAAGCAACAACAACAACAAACACAAACATCGTCCACAGAGGAGGAGGAAGACCAAACCTTTCTACCATCAATGGAAAAGGATATGCCAGACCTGTACTGGCAATGGCGTCATTGACAAAGTGATTCAATACCTACCTTTCGAAATCCATCTTCCAGGTTATCGTTTTTGCGGCCCTGGAACTCGTCTCGAAAAACGTTTACAACGTGGTGATGTACCCATTAATCTTTTGGATCAAGCATGCAAGGAACATGACCTTTCTTATCGCCATAGTCATTCTGGTTTAAGACATGTGGCAGATAAATTGTTATTAAAGAAAGCTAAACAACGTTTCACATCCAGTGATGCCTCAGTAGGTGAAAGGATGGCAGCCCTAATTGTCATGAGTGCTATGAAAGGAAAGTTGATGATGCATGGACATAAACATTGAGGAGTGAGGAATTGGGATGTGTTTGTATTCTATTTTTCTTTTGTCAATTCACTATGACTATGAAATAAAAACAAAGGTTTGACAGAGCACGATGTTTTGTTATTTTTAATTTTAAGAAATCGTGATGTTGATGGCTGATTTTTTCATTTTACACATTTCACACATGATGAATTCCACACACTGTCATTTATCATTTTGCAATTTACAGTTTTTGAAAACGTTCGTTTCAAGTTTAACGTTTTTGATGATATGGATTTTTCCATTTTGCTGATGACACATTTTAAACAATGTCCGTTTGAAGTTTTTGAATTTTCAAATTTCACACATGGCCATTTCCAGTTTTTAAAAATGTCCGTTTTAAGTTTTGCTGTTTTGGTGATATGGAAACATGGAATTTCCATTTTGCTGTTTCATATTTTTTCCATTTGGTGTATGTCGAAAGTTGAGATTTGACAATGATGTTGATGCGAGTGCTTGACCTTGATAATACTGCAATGTGTTGATGTGTGTTTGGAGAAACGTCGAGGTCTACGACTACTGCAGGTAAGACTGTTTTTACAAAAATAATGTATATTGACTGCCACATTTCAATGAAAAAACGAAACTATTTAAAACAAAATGAGTATATAAGTGACCATTTACCCCCTCCCCACCCACCCACCCACCCTACCTCACCGTGTTTGCTCTGGTCAATCATACACACCAGTTTTCTCTCTCCAGTCATACATTCACACCTGTCTTTGGGAACAAACACAACCACTTTATTTATTCCCAAAAGCACATTCTTGACATGTACACTCATCCCAAAAGAACTTTTTTTAGTTTACCATTTTACTATTTCAAAAAATAATTAAATACTAGTTATTAAAGTTACTAAAAATCTTACTTATTTCATATTTACAAAAAAAATCAATTTTGTACAGCGTTAAAAGAATCACACTATTTACCAATCAAAAAATTTTTAAAAAATAAGGTTGCACACAACTTTTTTAAAGAGCAACAGGTTCAAGTGAATTGTCACTATTTACAAAATCTACTATTTACAATGACAGAAACCAATATTTACAAAATTCTAAATCTACAAGTTACAAAAAGCCATGTCCCATAAACGATTAAACAGTGAAATCACACCTCCTCCTCGTTGCGATCATAACCCCAGGGCAGGCTAGTGAGCAGGTCATCAGCCCACACACGCTTGTTATCCATGGAGGCGAGGGTGCGTTTTCTCTGTTCCACAAGATACAAATGATGGTTGCTGGATTGTATCCTGCACTGTGTATGAGACATAGCTTTGCCAGTGCGTAAAACCGCTAAGTAATCGTCTACACGTAGCGATTTTACCACTGCCCTACCTACACCTTTTGCTCTCTTGGCTTCCTTACAGTCGAGTGTGCGGTAAGCATACATTTTTGAAGCCAAACCTACGAATTCCGTCATAATGGAATCACCGCATTCATCTTTTAAAACGCCCATTTCCTTCTTGTTCTTTATGGGCAGCTGAAACATGTTGTCAGCACTATAGCAAGAGGTGTCGAACCAGTCACTATGTTGCCTCATGACGTCATAGGGGTTGCAGTGGAGAATGTGGTAAATGAATGAGTCCGTGTCCATATACAAAAGAGAGACGTCCTCAAAATGGCGTTTCGCAAACTCATAGTGGAATCGATACATGACCGATTTAGAAAAGTCTAAAATGACTTGACCCAAGTAAATGGGCTTATCCATGGTCACGCTGGTCTTACTCATTTCAATAGTAGCCAAATCCTCATCGATAATTTTGATCGATTTGAAATTTGGCTTGGCAATGTACCGCCGGGCACCCCACCGCCCCTCCCAGACATTCACCAATTTAATGTCACGGTATTTGCGGACATTCTCCATAGACTTGCCATAGATGCAGTTGTTCATTAATTTAAAAAAATTAATTTCAAACTGCTGTGTTGCCATTTGTCGGTGCTCTGTGTTGAGTCGCATGTATGGCTCAAGCCATGCTTTTTGAGCAAAAGAAATACCCCTGTGGACTTTCTTCAACACCAAGCCTTGGGCGAGGCATTGCACCAACATTTGGATATGTAGCACATACCGATTTTTGTTGTAAAGTGTGCCCATGAGTTTTTCAGTTTTCACTTTACTGTCAGGGGGAACCATTTGCTCAAGACAGAATGGGAAATCGGCATGTTCATCATACAAGGTTGAGGGATATTCAATATCCACTTCTAGCACATATCCACGGCCTGTTTCTTGGCTAGCCATGTTCACATCAAATTCTGACACTTGTTTCTCTGTCAGCCAAGCAAACTTCCCATAGGGCAAAGGCTGACTCATGGCGTAACCGTACAAATTATTCACGTCATAGTACATTAAGTACGATTCTGGTTTGTCTGGTGAATAATCAGGCATGTAGACATTGTTCGCTTCAGCATGGCGTTGGTTAAGCGACACAAAGCCGCCACGAATGCCCTTTTCAAAAAATAGAACCATGTCTACATCAGTGAGTAAATCCAATTCCACTTGAGTGTATTTCAAAGCGGCATCGAACGAGAGTCCAGGACTCGTGTAATAGTGAGCCGGGTCAAGACCGTAAATGTGTTGACACAACTCACGGAATTTTTCAAACACATCAGTGAGCAGCAATACATCCAGTTTTAGGTAATGCAAAGCATATTCACTTAGCGTGTTCATGCCAAACACTCGCCAAACTTGACATGCATGTGCATAGTCTTCATCGGAAACGGTACTGCGTGTTAGTTTCGAGTAAAATTTCTCTTGTGGAGGGAGTTTTCTTTGCTTTAACACGTCCCAGCTGTTGCAGAAATCATACGGGAATATACCTTTCCGAATGCACAACTGAAATTGCTCAGGATCATTAAAATGCATTCTAGTATTTTTTAATTCCTCCTCATTCAAGCCATTCACAAGGCTGTCTAGCGAGGATGTCATAAACTTAAAGGAATCCAAAAATCGAATGCTAAAGTCGCCCAACCACCATGTCAGGGCTGTAAAACGCTCATGGTTTTGGGGAATAATGGTAAACGAGCCCTTGTTAACATGGCCCAATTCACGAATCAAAAACTGAATGTCATAATTTGCCAGATTGTGGAAAAAGACACTGATGAAGCGAGGAGCTGGAAAGTTCAAGTTGCATTTACTATGCGCAGCTCCACGAAACTCCCCCGTAAAGTGCGAGTGATCACGAACGGTGTCTTCAGCACTGATCAGTGGCTTTTCGCAAATATGGCATGTCATGGCATGCTCATACTGCTGCTGCTGTTCTGGAGATAGACTCATGGGTACTGGGTGGTTTAGTAATTCCTGTACATGGTCGGCCAACTTGACAAGTTCATCCAAGAACCATTTGGCACAATCTGGCCCCTCACGGTATTTGTAAACGGATTGTGTGGGGTCATGGGCACACACCACATTAAATCCTATGGCAAAGGGTTCATGTTTTTGAATGGGTGTGGTTGAGCTCATGGAGGGATCTGGTTCACATCCCGCCATGGGTGTGGTGAGAGCTTCGAAATCTGCATATACCACATAGGGAACAGTGTCACGCTTATGAATGTCCTTAAACTTTAACACAGCCTTGTCCCCTTGTGGCAATATCAGTCTCACCGCTTCCTGAGAAACGCAATCCACCCTATGACGTTCCAAAAGCGTAGGGGTTTTAAAATATTGCAAGCATCGATCACAAATATGTTTTACACCAGTGTGCTTAGACACTTGTCTGCTTAGCAATCTACTCAGGCTTTTAATGAGGCAATAGTGATTCACTTCTCCTACAGATAAATATAAAAGATGAATGTGATGTCGTTTCGGTTCTTTTGTGGCATAAAGAGGACCCACAATCTCATCACCGTCAAGGCCATACACCATGAACGAAAAGTCCTGGTTGTCTCGTTCAAACCTATGGATCTCGGTTAAGTCCATAGGGAACGACACTCGAGTTAAATTTAAAGTATGTTTCAATTCAACAAACTTGGCCTTGTACATTCCTGGTCTGTTAACATGACGATCTTGAGCTGGCTGCAAGTACGCAGCTACAGACCACAGAAAGCAATCATTGTCATGGTTCTCAATATTCACCACAGCCTTTTTCGAAGCTATGGCTGGAGGTGTTTTAATATAGCTAGACCCAGCATTCAACGGGTTGAAATGACAAATGTTGATTTGTAAATGATGAATTTTGTCTAAGGCTAGACCACTCGGTCCTTGTTGCAGTTTATCAAATTTTGACAGCAAGGCATTCACCACGTGGGTTTCATACCACTGTTCCAAATTATGGGCTATGAATAGCTCTTGCATTTTACTGCAAATATAGAATGTCTCTTTATGCTCTACATCCTTCTTTTTATATACGAAATCGCACACTAGTTCTGTATTCACCTTTAAAGCCATATGCAACCTTTGCGCTGTACAAATTTCAATTTTAAAAATTTCAAAACAAGATTCTAAAAATTCTTTGGGAATCGAACTTTTTCTAACATTGACCACACGACCAGAGCACACACGCGATTTGAAACAACTGTTTAGGGTTTCCCAAGTTAACGTATCCGCAGCAGTAAAAGACATTATTTTGAAAGAACACACTCACCTGAGTTTAGAAATGTAGACTGTCTGACAATAATCCAAAAAACACACACGTTCCTGGTTATTCACAGAGGTCAAGCGTTTTCCAACACTCTAAAAAGAAATAAAATAAACCACCATAAGTATATCCATTCCATATAGTTTATGCATTTCATAAACAAAACAAAATCAAACAGGTTATATATTTAAAAAAACAAATCTCACCTTGACGTGTAATGCTTTTCTATATTCCCGTCTCGTGGGCTAGTATGGAAATGGTTTTCTTTTCTAGTTGTCTGTCTTTCTCTTTCTTTAATATATTTCCCACAGACACACGACAGGTAGGCTATACACGTTATCTGCAAACAAATAAATAAATAAAATCATTAATTATCTAATCAATAAATAATTGCATGTATTTATATAAAATCAATAAATATATAAATGAATAAATATATACCTACCCCACAACAAGGTTAAGTATTTTCCACCAACACCAAAACTGATAAACGCAGTGTGTTCAAAGGTAGTCACCTAAGTGAGCGTGGAAATGATAACGACATGTCTTTATATATGCTACATTGCATGTATAATCTTTTTTTTTTTTCCACGCTTTGACCATTCTGTTATCAGGCACGTGGACAGCTAACGTCCCAAGCGAACACCTGCGGTAGATCAAATTTCACGTCAACTTGCATTTTGTCACGTACGAAGCAAAACAGGATGTCACTGGTTTAGCCTACATGTGGTTTCACAAATGTGTGTGCATGCCTTTCACACTCCCCTGCCACCACGATGGTCAGATTATTTCACCTTCAAGCGTCACCTGTTGTCAAGTCAGATCAACGCCTTCCAATAATCTCAAATGACCTTCACCTCCTGCTCGTTTGTTTTCGGTACTCGCTTCGATCAACATAGAACCTAGTTCTCATCACCGTTTACACGTCAAAGGTAAAATATCAGAAAACGCACCCTCGCTCTGTCATACACCGACCCGTCGAAATAGCGATTGATCTATTGAACACAGCCACCGTGGTCAGCGACAGGTTCGTTGAAACACACACACCCAGCCGTATCGTCTCTCTCAACCACCACGCTTTATAAACATTATAAACAGGTAACGGTAATGATTTTTTTCAACATGTATGGCGTTAGGCCCTTTGTGAATTATTTTTTTGGAAAAAAGGGGGCGTTAGCCCGAGTCCTAGGACACCTCGTACACGTCTCTAGCGTTATTGGTTCGTGAGATATCGGCAAAAATCACAAAAAACACGTGTTTACCCCAAAATCGCGTTTCCAAAATTTTTTAAAATTACAACGAGTAGTTCATAGCAAAAAGGACGTCACTCCGAGTCCTTGGACCCATCGTACATGCCTCTAGCGTTATTGCTTCGTGAGATATCGGCAAAATCACAAAAAACATGTGTTTACCCCAAAACCGAGTTTCCAATTTTATTAAAAATTATAACGAGTGGTCCATAAGAGAGAGGACGTTACCCCGAGTCCTTGGACCTGTCGAACATGCCTCTAGCATGATTGGTTCGCGAGATATAGCAAAAAGTCTAAAATCACGTTTTTACCCCAAAAAGACTGTGTTTCCAGATTTTCACCTTTTCGACACCGACATTCCCGTAAAGAGCACAACGAGACGAAAAAAACGAATCCAAGCACGCCCTCCTAGCATGGCTCCTTCCATTCCAAGGTCGCAGGGGCTCACCACTTGCTTTTGTAAGCAGCTCCCCCACCATCCCACTACTGCAGGTTTTCATTCTAGAGACTTGAAATTTATTTTGGGGGTAGAGGGGGTAGGGACCATTGATTTACGTTAAACAATTTTTTTTGTAGAGTTCCTAGTTTCCAAAATATAGGATTTTCAAAATTCGAGTGTTTTCAAAAAAATATAAAAAATAAAAATTTTTTATTACAAAAAATAAAGGTCATAAAGACTGTTCGTTTGAGCCATGGCACAACGTTCTATCCTGTTTGGTTTTCAAACTATCGCCTATTTTCGAAAACAAAAATTTTCAAAAAAATTTTGAAAAATATAATGAGTGGTCCATAGCAAAGAGGACGTCAGCCCGAGTCCAACAATACCTCATTTGTCAAAATCGGACCATGCGTTCAAGAGATATTTAACATGGCTGAGGCTTAGTAGTAGAGCAAGGGGGGTTTTGAAGTGGGGCAGAAGCGCCACTACTCCACTACTTACAACCTTCTAAGAAAAGTGCATAAAACAGCTCAAGTTGTCCAATGTGATCAAAGTTACAAAAATAAAAGTACATGTATTCATTTTCATTTGAGACTGTTTTGCCTGTCAGCATCCAGTCTAGTCTGCAAGCCTCTGTTTGCGAACACGTTACATCCATGATCACGTATTAGCAGTCATCACTGCGGCTTCCTCTTCTTCTAAACCTCTCACTTTGAAATTGTTCGAAACTGAATCTAACCATTGCCTTCTAGGTCTACCAGTGCCTATGCTTCTCTTTCACTCTACAGCGAAATTATTTACTTCTTTTCACATGACCCCAACATCTGAGTCGGCTCATACGAACAGCTTCATCTAGCGTGTTAATTTCTATCTTAGCCCTTATTTCTTAATTATGAGTAGGCTGCCTTCCTGCCATTGCTGAAACCTATTTGTCCCAACAATCATTCAAGTTACCCTCATATCAGTTACCTCTAGCTTATGTATCAGATACCCTGAATCTACCCAGCTCTCACTTCCATACAGCAAGGTCGGTCTAAATACTGAGCGATATAGGGAGCGTTTCATTGCTACACTAACTTCCTTCTTGCAGAATACTGTAGATCACAACTAAGTACTCACTGCATGGGCTTTCCTGCACCTTGACTCTATTTCCTTTCCCATACTACCATCCTGAGAGAATGCACAGACTAAGTACCGGTACTTAATATGTTCCACCTGCGCCAATTTAGTACCTCCTATTTGACATACTATTTTCTTGTGCTTATTTCTCACCGGCATAACCATCATTTTTGAAATGCTGATTTTCATACCTTATTTCCTACATTTCTGTTCATGTTCTAAAATTTTGACTTGTAAGCTTCTGACGGAGTCTTTTGTCATTACAATCAAATCATCAGCATAGACCAGAATGCTGGTTTCCATCTAATTGAATCCCAACCAACCAGTTTATGCCCTTCAGCAAATAGTCCATGTAAAAAATAAACAGTAGTAGTAGTGGTGGTGAGAGATTACAGCCTTGCCTCACTCCTGTAACAACCTTGAACCAAGAACTAATCCTACCATCACTGCAGTCTGATTATGTTGATTGTCTGTAGCAGCCTTCCCTCGATACCATATTCCCTCTGGATGCTCAGCATCTTCACCCTGGGTACTCTATCGAATGCCTTCTCTTACTAGATCTACAAAACACAAATGTCTATTCCTCTCGTAACATTCCTCTATAACTTGGCGCATACTAAATATTTGATCTTGACATCCTTGTTGCGATCTAAAGCCACTCTGGTTTTCATTCATCTTACTCTCGGCCAATGATCGAACTCTCCTTTCTACAATGCACAGGACACATCAAATAAATGCCCCAATAATTATTGCCATCTTTTCTGTTACCTTGTTTATAAGTTGGGGCGATTACTGCTTTTGTCCAGTCAGAGGGTACATTTCCTAAAACCCATTGCCAATTCGATTATCCTATGCAACCATTTCAGCCGTGCTTTCCCACTATACTTCACCATTTCTGACCGATGAAAATCTACCCCTGCCGCTTTGTGACATTGTACCTTAGTTTAATTACCACCCTCTCTACTTCTCAACAGTAACTGTAATTATTTGGGTAACTGTCCTGGATTGTGAATATATTACATATATTGATACAATTTACAAAGAAACTATAATCCATGTTTCTCAATCTATTTTACCAGTGTTTCACCCCAGTGCACCATTGGGCTTATTAGTTTGTATAGTACACTTCTTCTTCTTGTGCCATATCCTCATTGGATGTTAGTTATTGTTGTTTTAAGGGGCAGAACTATGAGATCATCTGCCTCTCTCATTGGAAGTTGGTTGTCGTCAGGGCGATTTCTTTTACCAGCTTGGAATAGTTCAGGAGTGTTTATTCCATACCATTTGCGTAGGTTCTTTAGCCTTCCTCGACCTCTCCTACCCTCAATTATGATCTGTAGGAGTTTATATATTTATCATTGCAAATGATATGGCCAAAGTATTCAAGTTTTTTCTGTTTGGTGTTATGCAAATCCTTCAGTTCTTTATGCAGGCGTTCCAGCACTTCCATGTTACGTACTCTATCGATCCATAACATTCTGAGCAGGTGCCAATAGCACCACATCTCGAAGGCTTGAAGTCTTTTACTGGTGTTCTCCGTGAGGGTCCAGGCTTCAATAGAGGAAAATGAACACCATAGTAAATGTATAAGAAGAGCAATATTAAAGTCTCTGTTGCACAGTGATTTTTTCATTTTCTTGAATGCAGCTCTAGCCAATTCATTGCGGGATAGCATTATTCCAATAATGATCAAGTATGCATCCAAGGTATTTCACGTGTTGAGCTTGTTCCAGTGTTGTCCCAGCTACAGTAAGATTAACAGGTGGAATTACATGTTTGCTCAAAACCATTAGTTTTGTCCTTTTCGTATTCAAATTCAGACCTCTCTTGCACTGTGTTGTATTACAGAGTTTAGTAAGGTTTGCAGGTCTTCAGCACTTGTTGCAAGCTGAGCTGTATCGTCTGCATACTACAAATCATTTATGGTGTTTCCATTAACAATTCCTTACTGTTTTCCTTCCTGTGCTTCAGAAATATTTCCTCAGAGTAGTTATAGAAAAGAAGTGGAGATAGAGCATAAGACTTGTCTCACATCTCGTTTTATATTTTCTACCACTGGTGTTGGTTCAATCATCTACTTTTACCGAAGCCGTCTGATTCCAGTACAAGTTGACAAAAATTCGTATGTCTTGCTCATCTAGACTAATATCACATTTCACACAATCAAATCATAGTTGATAAAGCAAGCATAAACATTTACAGATATATCTATATTTCGTTACACCAAAACCTGCATCACCAGTATGCCTCTCTGGTGCCAACCCCAAATCCACTACGGAATCCTAACTGGGTATTTCCTATGTATGCTTCACATTTGCTGTGTATGCTGGTTGTTTATTTCAAGTCATAAGCGTAGCAAAAAAAAACATAGGAAACAAACCAAAGGTTGATAAAATATAATACAATGTAACACAAATCTAAAATGACACCCTAAACAATGTCAGCCCAAAATTGTGCAACAGTGTAACAGTATTGTCTGAAGCATCAACAAGCTCTTGTGAGGAATATGATGTAGGATATCTAGGACAGTTATTTAAGTGTTTAGTTGTCTGTCCCTCCCCGCAGTTACAGAAGGTGGAAGATTCTTTCAACAAGCCCCATTTGAACAGGTTGTCCTTAGTTCGTCCGACGCCACTCCTGAGCCGATTAAAGGACTTCCACTCTTTCCAGACTTGATTTCCACCAGGAGGAAGGTTCTCAGAAGGAACCATCCAATCATTACAATCAGATCTTGCTGTCCACTGAGATAATCTGGCTGCTCCAGGCTGACCGGTGAGGGGAGTAGTACTTCTCATGAAGCTCTTCCTAGATTTGAGCCTACTAAGTGGCGGCTGGTAACCATGATCAGTGTTATGTTCTGCTTTATGTCTCTCAAGTTTGGCTGCAACTTCACGCCTTACATCTGGAGGAGCAATCTCCGCTAGCTTGTGGAGTTTATCAATAGGTGTAGCTTTGAGACATCCCGTTACTATCCTGCAGGTTTCATTTAGAGCCATATCAACTTGCTTTGCATGAGATGATTTGCGCCACACAGGGCATGCATATTCAGCTGCAGAATAACAGAAAGCCAAGGCTGATGTTCTTAGTAAATTGGGATCTGCACCCCATATACTGCCAGTAAGCTTCCGCAAGATGTTGTCACGAGCAGCAACTTTCTGCTTGGTGTTAGTGCAGTGTTTACTGTAGGTCAACGTTCGATCTAAAGTAACACCCAGATATTTGGGGTAGAAACAATGTTCAAGTCTTTATCTTCCCATAAGCTTGCCACGGTGGGTGAGTGGATAGCGTGTCGGTCTACTAACCCCAAGATTGCAGGTTCGCCCCTGGCCGTGGTAAGTGATTTTTGAAAGGCGGCAAAAATACGATACGCATGTCATACGATGTTGGTATGTCAAAGAACCCATTTGAATTCAGTAGGCCGAGTTCATAATGGCAAAATTAATCTCGGGAGTTTCCGCGAACACAAAGTTCCTAATTTCTCTGCTAGAAAGCGCTATAGTGTTCAAGGAGATTAGATATCTAACATCTAACCTCCTTGACTTTCATAGTCAAGGAACAACGAAATTCGACATGCAGGCTATCCTCTGGGTGTCAAATAACAAAGCTTGCACCCGGCACCCGAGGCCATACGATATTATTATTATATCTTTCCATAACACTGTAAGCTTTCTATAGGATTCTCGATTTCGTAGGTGGAAAGCACAATTTGAGTTTTAGTAGGGTTAGGTCTCAAATTATTGACTCTATAGTACTCAGAGGTCCTTCAGAGCAACAGTCAACTGGTTTTCTACTACCTCAAAATATCTGGCCTGTGTGACTAAAGCAAGATCATCTGCATAGATTAAGCTCTTTGTAAGGGAAGGTTGAGGCTGATCATTTGTAAATATGATGAACAATATGGTGGAAAGGACACTACACTGAGGCAAGCCATTCCTTTGACTTCTCCATCTACTCTTTCTACCTTGGAACTCCAAATAGAATCGCCGATTTTCTAAACGCGTCTGCACAGTTCTGGTGATGTAGTAGACTTTGTGCAGTAGTTGTTGATGCTGAGTGGTATCATATGCTGCTGTGAGATCCACGAAGACAGCCCCAGAGATGTATCCTTTTCAGGAAGATCTTGAGGACATGACTCATTAAGCTTATGATTTTATAATCCCCACAAGGTTTTGCTGATGCTTTCTTTGGAATGGTATTAAAAGTTGACATCAACCAGTCAGAAGATATTTTTTTTAAAGTTGTATACACTTGGCTGAATAGCCTTTTTTGGGATATCCAGTGATTGGTCTTCTTTAAGTATTTATAATATTTTCTGAAGTGCTGGAAGGAAAAGCAATGTTGTCTCACAGGTGTTCACACTTGACTAACTTACACATCATAGAATAACCTAACTTTTTCATACAATGTGATTCTCTGCAAATCATAAACACTAACATTAACTGGACAAGCTAAACATATTTCTAAATAATTGTACAATCTCAAACTTCAACGCTAGTGATCAGATGACCACGTGACGGTCGAAACGGGTAATCATAAAATTACTTGAGAAAATCAGTGTGGGTTGACAATTGGCATAATGTCATCATTAGTGATGAATTGTTCCTCTGTCTTTCTCGCACTGATTGCCACAATCGTGTGCGACAACATACGAAGAGAGAGGTGCCCTGACATTATTGTCGAGAGGCACAGAACCAACTCTGGGCATTATGGTCTGGGGAGCTATCGGTTATAATGTAAAATCTCAATTAGGGATTGTTGAGGGCAATATGGCTATAGTTTGCTTGATTTGAATGGAATAGTGAATTCCAGTAATTTGGCAATTGGCCATGGCTAATAGATTTCTATGATGGTGGCCTAGGTTTAATTCCCAGCTCTGTCATGAATTTTAATTCTAGTATGAGGTTTGCAAGCTTCTAGAGGACAGGTGAGTGAGTAGTGGATTCATATCCTATTCTCGGTCATTGTAGAAGTGGTTGTCCGTAGTTTCCCAAAGTAAATTCTGATCGCAGCTGATTCCTTCCCAACTTAACTCCTAGTTACAAGTACTGTATGGAGCTCAGAAGAATGCGAGCATGTGGTGAGGTGGAGGACAATGACATACAGTCATTCATTGCTATGGCGGGTGAGTTAGCCGCGGTCGTTACGACGTGGCTGTAGGCAGTCGCTCACATCCGGAAGGCGAGGAGGTTCGAATCCCCCCCGCCAGCAACCTTGAAGATGGTCTTCTGTGGTTTCCCATCTTCCTTCCAGGTAAATGCCGGAGTTGGTCCCTAACTTTAGGCCACAGACAACGCTCCATACGCGGCGGTACTTGTAGCTCACCTCATGGGTGTCCGCATAGAAGCAGCTACAGCCTCTGGTGACCCGACCATGTCCTCGGACACTTCCGGCACTAAACGCCACACACTAAAAAAATATATATATATTGCTATGGCAACCTGCTTCCTTCACGACAGAATATATATCGGCCCGTTGTGCACTCAGAAGGACGAGTGGACACTGTTCGGAAGATGTATCACAATGTTATCGCTAGCTACTGTACATTTCCCTACCTAACATTCTTCTGAGCTCTAGTAATGTCACTATAATAACCCAGGTTATCAGATAGATTCCACACACATTCAAGAATCCAGGAGTTGCTAAATTAAGCAAAGAAAAATCTCTTGGGCTGGCATTGTTTAAAGGTTACTCATTACTGTTCTGTCAAGGAAATACAGTATATTATGTTCACTCTCCGCCTGTTTCATGCATCTAGGATAATCCCCAAATTGTTCCATCATGAAAAACTAACAAGCATTTGCATTGCTGTTCAACACAGTGGTTTTACAGTTAATTAATTATATCATTACTGCATAAAGTGATGGTTACATACTCCCCACCCCGATAAACATAGCCTCCCTTCCAACCCTTTGGAAATGAATAGCAGACACCCTTCATTTCAGTTGAAACAATGCCTATGAGCTCTGCAGGCATTGCCAGAGCCATCAAGAGATCATTACTACCGCGGATGAGGCTTAGAATCGAATGCAGCAGTTGTGGGATGTAAATGTAAATAAGAGGACAGTTCAACAACACCTCAGAGAACAAAGTATTAAATCAAGGTAAACTGGTATGGGACCTGATCTGACAGAGAATACAGAGTCACCCAACTTCAGTTTGCTTGTCAGCACGCACAATGGAGCCGTGTACTGTTCTTTGAAGAGCTCAGGTTCTCCCTGAAATCTCCAGATGGTAAGGAGTATGTCTGGAGATAACTCTGGAGAGTGATTTACAAAGTGCACAGTATCCATAAGGGCTCCATGATGATGTGGGGCGGCATTGCCATATAGAATCGGATAGACTGGTTTTCATTGAAAATGACAGCCTCAGTGAGATGGATTCGTGTTCATGCATGACAATACTTGTCCACTGCAGCACAATATATATTACAGTGCTTAGCCAGCTCACAGTCCCAACTTAAACCTTCATAGAGGATCTTTGGGATAGGTTGGCAATACGCATCTGAGTTCAAGATGTGCTCCAGAGGCATTATGTGATCTGCAGGCAGCATTTCAAGAGGATTAGGATTAACTTCAACAGAGAAATATCAGAGCCCTAACTCAAATGATGGCCCAGAGAATGGTGGCTGTGATTACGATCAGAGGTGACACTAGATATTGAGTGTTAGTTTGTTCCACTGGACGAAAGTGTCAGCATAATCATGATATTTTTTCATATTGGTGATGTATAGAAGTGAGTGAAATATAAGCAACAATATTGAAAAAAACAACAATAAAAAGTGTATCATCTTGGCTTACAGGATTGAGCCGCGTCACATATCGGTTATTATTTCCCGACGTTTCGGCTGACATTGCAGCAGCCTTAATCATGGGTAGGTACGAGTTGGTGTCCGTACTCAAACTAATGGTTGTTGCCAGTCAGATGTGCTTGCTTGCCCTGCGTTGACGTCACGCTGCTCGCTGATTGGTCCCCGCCCCTGGCAGTCGCGCGCTAGTAGAACATTCCAGATGTTGCTGAGTTTCAACCCATCTTCGCGATTGAAATTATTGGGATGCTTCACGACCTCTCTAATTAACCAGGTACTGCAGCCATTATTCCCTCCGCCAGCCTCCCACGTGAAAAACTCGCAGCACTTTACTGATATCATAGCGAGTATAAGCCTGAGTGACGGTGATCTACTGTCAATCTTCGATGTGGAGTCCCTATTTACCAGGGTGCCTGTACCTGACGCCATACAGTTAATCAGGGAAAAACTTACAGCCACAGGAGGTCCAACGGACTTAGTGGAGTTAGCTGAACACTGCGTTAACTCCACAGTCTTCGTATTCAATGGGCAGATGTTTCAGCAAACGGACGGAGCAGCCATGGTTTCCCCCCTCTCTCCACTACTGGCTAACGTGTTTATGGCTAACTTCGAAGAAGAAGCGATCAAGGATGGCCCATTGAAGCCTAAGTGTTGGTTCAGATACGTAGACGACGTCTTTTTGATATGGGAACATGGACGCACCACACTTCAGGACTTTCTAGACTTCATGTGCTCCAGACATCCGAGCATCAACTTCACAATGGAAGTAGAAGAAAATAATCAGCCGGCCTTCTTAGACGTTCTGCTCTATAAACGAACAGATAACACACTCGGACACAGGGTCTATAGGAAAGAGACTCACACAGATCGGTACCTACATGCTAACTCAAATCATCCTCCATCGCAGAAAGAAATGGTAGCTAGAACACTCCTCACCAGAGCCAACCACATTTGCGATAAGGATAGCGTGAATGAAGAAAAGAAACATGTTTGGAACACGCTCCTAGCTAATGGCTACAGCAAAGGACAAATAAATAGGGCCACACGGAAGGTGAAACAAAGCCAAAGAACTGGCAAAAAGAACAAAGATAGGCCCCACCATAAAGCCTTTCTGCAGTACGTACAGGGGTTGACAAGATAGAATCGCCAGGCTGCTCAAGAAACACAATGTTACTACTGTGATGCATCCTATTAACAAGCTGATGCAAGTGGTGCGTAAATCAAATGAGATAAAGCTGCCAAACCAGGAGTTTACAAAGTGCCTTGCTCCTGTGGACAGGTTTACATAGGGCAAACAAAAAGACGTGTTTCCATTAGGATTTCAGAGCACATTCGGGACACGAAACAGATAAACTACAGATCTGCAATAGCTGAACATGCTGACGTCACGAGACACGCCATCAAATTTGATAAGACCGAAACTGTTGCTAAAATTCCCGGATACCAAAACAGGTTAATTAGAGAGGCAATAGAGGTCGTGAAGCATCCCAATAATTTCAATCGCGAAGATGGGTTGAAACTCAGCAACATCTGGAATGTTCTGCTAGCGCGCGACTGCCAGGGGCGGGGACCAATCAGCGAGCAGCACATCTGACTGGCAACAACCGTTAGTTTGAGTACGGACACCAACTCGTACCTACCCATGATTAAGGCTGCTGCAATGTCAGCCGAAACGACGGGAAATAATAACCGATATGCGACGCGGCTCAATCCTGTAAGCGAAGATGATAAACTTGACACCGGCCGCGAAAGCCTACGATCTAAATAAAAAGTGTGCATTTATTATTATTATATATAACTATTTTTGTAGCCTCCGTGGCTTAGGCGGCAGCACGCCGGCCTCTCACCGCTGGGTCCGTGGTTCAAATCCCGGTCACTCCATGTGAGATCTGTGCTGGACAAAACGGAGGCAGACAGGTTTTTCTCCAGGTACTCTGGTTTTCACCGTCAAAATTTCATTCCAGCAACACTCTCCACTATCATTTCATTTAATCTGTCATTCATTTAATCATTGCCCCAGAGGAGTGCGTCAGGCCTCGGCAGCCGGCACGGTTCATATCCTCGCCGCTAGACGGGGGCTTCATTCATTCCATTCCTGACCCGGTCGGAGACTGGAAGCAGGCTGTGGATTTTCATTTTCATAACTATTTTAGTACATGACAGTTCCAAGGTATATAGTAGTCTATTGTTTGTGAAACCACTTCTAAATTTGCCATTAAAACTCATTATTAGAAATTTTTGTAAGACCTGGTGTTTTTCTTTTTTTATGCATTGTCTAGAACAAGAAACACATAATTGTAACGTAGTTCATGCCACCCTAGTTTTATGTCGTAATTGCCAATAAAAAAATTCCCTTGTACCTACAAGACCATGGCCAATTGAAACACATTATTTAAAGTAGATTTCATCTCTTCAATTACTTACCATGAACCCGTACAGTGTAACTGAATGAAACTACTAGAGATCATGACAAGCATGTGACCATTTACTTAATTGAAAGCCATTTAAGAGTATTGACTTGACAACATGGAGGTATATAGGAAATAACGAAGACTGTAATTATTACTTGATGGCACATGGGCTCACAATGAGTTTCGTATGCAGAAGAGTCCACGTGATGCAGCACAACTGTAAGGTGGAGGAACATTCACTTTGCTTGTTACAGAAATGTTCACACCAGTTCCTACTGTAACTGTTCACCACATTAATCTCTCTCCCAGGAGTACAGCAGTACCTTATTCTCCTCCTTTCCCCTCAAATCTGTTAGGTTTACACAATGAAGTAATAATCGCAGTCGTTCATACACTTCCAAGCATCAAATTCATTAACCACAATCTCAAGAGCTATCTACACATCAGTTTGTGTACTTCAGCCTGTTGTTGTCATGGTGTACACAATTAGGCTACTATTTTAACTTTCACAAAATATACAAATGCAACAATTTTTAATAAACCTGGTATTTGGTGACTTTCTGCAAGACAGAAATATTGGTACTGTACAGGACATGGTGTGAAATGAAGGGAATAAGGGTTTCTTTATTGGAGCATTATATTCTTTATTGCATGTTGTTCCATTTCACACACAATGCCGCACTGTAATGATGAAATAAATGGCTAGAGAGATACCTTTTTATAATACTTTCAATGCACGAGCAAAACTGGTCAGAATTTACAACAGGACTCCTTTTGCAACTACATTGTAGGCCTATACAACATATCACTCTTTTCAGAACTTTCTTATTACAGGTACTACTGCACCCTACTCCTTTCCAAATGTCTCCATAGCAAACCATTTTCTAGCCCAAAATCTAGAATGATACCTAATACTTATCTCAAAAGTTTTAAGTACCGGTTACCCATGTATCTAGCATTACAGTCATCTCCGACATTTAAGTACAGATGAGCTACTTGTTACATTCCTTAAAACCACATCTTTAACATATTCTAACCCATCTCAATCAGGTACGGTATCACAGTATAAAATGGTTCTCAACCGTGGCATCGAAGATTACATAACTAAACCACTACATAATATCTACAGTATATACTGTATAGCAGCAAATACTTTAAAAGTGAGGGGCAGATGACCACGCATTTCCGCCCCTTAAAACTACAATAACTAACTAACTTTAAAAGTGAAGAGATTTATTGAAACCATATTGAACAATAGCCTACCATAACCTCCATGAGCGAATTTCTTTGTCAGAAAAATCGTTACCGATTTAATAGATACAGTATGTACAAGTGCAGCCTAATCATAAATTGTCTGACCAAAATTGTATTTCCATCGAAAATATAATTATTTTACCGTAGTAAAATATCACTGAAAGCTTCATCGCCACAATTTCAATACACAGTAACCTACATCATTGTGGAAAACATGAACCGTCACATCAATGCCAGTCTCAATCACCGTTTCCATCCTGAGAAATTTGCGAATGCTTTATTGCTTCAAATGACCAGACCGAACATTTACCACGCCATATTTGATTTGAAAAAGCGGCTTCCCAAAGAACATAGGTAGCGGCTTCCGGTTACTTTGGCCACGGAGAAAAAAAGCTTTGGTTGTTCAACACTGACGCATGCGCACAGGAGCAAGACCTTCCGCTCGCTAGACGTTTCTCACTGTTGGTGTTTGCGAAAAAGGAAGGGATGAACAAAAGCAAAGAGAAGCAAAAGCTTACTCTGTCTTACCGTGTATTCCAAAGAATACACCACCAGCCGCAGCACATTGTAAGTTTCACCTTAGATGGTGTATGTCTACTTAAACTTCGAGGCAGCAGCAGTCTTCCTGGCTGCAACCAATGACGACTTATACTCAGTCACCGCCTGGAAGCTACAAGTGTCAAACCTTCACCAGAAGGGAAAAGAAGAGATGAATATTCATATTTACGGAATACGCATCTTGAGGCCATGAGCGCCTCCCCCAGAAGAAACTGTGGAGGGCTTTTAAAACAGCATTAGGCTAGCTGGAACTTTTATGGAGCTGGCTCAACCAATTTGGAAGATAAGTTCAAACTTTATGAAGAATTGAATTTTTACTCTCATCATACATTTCATCTTTTTTATGGTTCTTTTATTTTTATGCATATTACAGGGCTTCCAGCGATTTACTTTTATTTACTTTATTTACTTTTGTTTAGAAGACTTACTTTTATTTACTTTTTTTGAAATTCATTTACTTTATTTATTTTCATTATACCGTGTGCCGCGCCAGCCAGAGCGTCTTCTCTGCCGCGTGTGCAACGCGCTCTAGTTATAAATCAAGAAAGAGATTCTCCAGCCGGACTAAGGTTTTCGAACCTCTTCGGACCATGCCGCGTTATCTACCGGCCGGCTGTAGAATAGAGCTCGCGATCCTCGTTCAGACGGCTTTGCGTTTACCGTGCTGTGACGAGTCGAGTCGTGTTGTGTTTACACCGAGCGCTGTGTTTCTTGTTGCACACGGAAAAGCGTGGTCTTGTGAGGTGGAAAGTGTGGGCGGCAAGTGCATTATCAACTCGGTAAGTACTTAAGTGTAATTTATGTGATACCTATTAGTGACTGATGTTTAGGACCAAAGACTTACCGTATTTACTCGCCTATATGATCCCCTCACCTATAAACCCCCTCAATTTTCGACTATTATTGGAAGAAAAACGAGTAAAGCGGCCGAGTGTAGTGTATAATTAAAAGCGCGCAGTATACAAGCAGGACTGAAGATAAGCAAAATAACAAGTTTTACTGCATCCTTCAATTTGGAAGTGCTAGAATTTGCTGCAGAAAATGGAGTGAAAGCGGCGAGTCGTAAATACGAAGTGCAGCCGTGTATGATTCGGTATTGGCGCAACCTAAAGGAAAAATTATTGGGAACCAAGAAAACTTCTTCCGCGGTGTGAAGAAAGGAAAGTATAAAAATGAAAGTTCTGGAATGGGTTCGAGAAACAAGAGACAATGGCCACGCTGTAAATCACGAAATGTTGCAGTTTAAAGCACGCGAAATTGCGAGAAGTCTTGGCATTGCAGGGAATGAATTTAAAGCTAGTAGAGGTTGGGCAGAACGCTTTATGCACCGGAATGGACTAAGTGTGCGGAGAAGAACGTCACTGTGCCAATGACTTCATAAAAGTCGGTATTAGAAACAAATCTTTCGTATTTCAGATGCCGCGCAACGTGGCAACACTGCGTAACCTTGAACACAACACACGCACCGCTCAGAGCTGCCTTAGTCCTGTGACCAGTCAGCTGTGAAGATGCAAGGCAGTAGCTATTTATATGAGCTATTATAACTTTTATCGTAAATAAAGTATAGGTTACAATAACTATTTTGTGTGTTGATTTAAGGACGCTAGGTGCTCCTTTTTGTGCCTTTATACCAAGCCATTCTTACCCCCCCCCCCCTATTTTTGACGCCAAAAATTCGGGGAAAAAGGAGGGGTTATAGACGAGTAAATACAGTATGTTTAGGAAGATATGCTTCCTGTCGGTGAACAATCCAAGCCTGGGTCAAGATTAGGCCTACATTGCATGGGAATTCGCTTAGTTGTTTAAATGTTGCGTTAGATACCATTTATTTTATAACACATCTTTGTGGTTTACAGTGATTTAAAGGGCTTTTCGAGTATATGTTCGATCTGTTTTCTAAGTATTGGAGCTGTAGAGGTGGGGGGAGAGTTATTTCACTTTATGTAAGAGCAACATTGTTGTGACAATACGTAGTGATGCTTTGTACACTTCGAATTTCTTAGTACAACACTACTCGGTACCTGAAATTACAGTATTCTCGAAGGGACACTTGGTCGGGATTTATCCTATTTTCTAAGCATTGTAGCATTGGAGCTGGAGAAGGGGGCGGGGGCGGGAGGAGTCACCGGTTCGTTTTCTGAGAGAGAAATCCTGTCGGTGTAATACTGTATGTACTAAATATGGTTTCATTAAATGAATGTGGGTAAATTCTATCTAAAATTATATTCTATTCTTGTAAGGGACACTTGGTCATGGTTTAACCTGTTTTCTTAGCGTTGTCGCGTATAGGAGAGGAGGGGTCATTGGTTCATTTTCTGTTGGAAAAATAATGGTGTGGCAATACGTACTAGCGATGCTTTGTGAAGTTGAAATTTCTTAGGAGAAGTATTATACTATCTAAAGTTACAGTATATTCCATTCTCGTAACGAACACTTAAGATTGAATTCTTACCTGTTTTCTAAGTATTGTTGGAGGTGGGGAGGGGAGGAGTCGTTGTGAGAGAAAGATAGTGTGACAATAATGCGGTACAAACTATCCATGCTTTGTGTAATTTCTTAAAGAAAGTGTTCCCTAAAATGTTGGTATTCTGGTAAGGAACATCAGGCCGGATTTTAACCTGTTTTCTGAGCATTGTAGCTTTGGAGGTGGGGGAGAAGACGGATCGTAGGTTCGTTTCGGTGCGGATGCCTTGTGTAGTTTGAATATTATTGAATAGTATTATTTAAATTTTATTATATTCTCGTTAAGAACATTACGTCGAATTTTACATGCTGTCTTTTAAGCATTGTAACGTTGGAGGTGGGGGAAAAGGTGGGGTCGTTGGTTCGTTTCCGGTGAGAGAAATTATGGTGTAGCATACCTAGCGATGATTTGTGTAGTTTAATTTTATTACGAGGTAAGTAATGTCCCCGTTTACCCGGATAGTAGGCTGTCAGATATCCGCCCCCTCAATCGGATTGCCAACAATCAATCACACCGGCTCAGCTGCACCAATGAAAATGGCACTGACAGATACTCCCGAGGTTTGAACACAGAAGTTATCAAGAAAATTATTGTGGAACACACCAAAATAGACGGGGGTTCATACTTACTTTTACTTACCTCTTAAAAATTATCTCGGGGATTGGGTTGACAACAGGATCTCTAAAGTATGCTCCCACAATAACCTTCACCATGACATTTAAAAATGAACCAGAACGAAGACGAGAACTTTGAACTGCACAAAAGCTTTTATTTCAAATAAAGGGTATGATTTTAACAACTCAACAAAATAAATGTGGCTATCAGTAGCCCAAGTCAATCTGACTATGTCCACTTGAAGGACTTGCAAAGTTCTCAAACAATATGTTAGCTCCCATGAGCTCAAAATAACGTAACATTCAAAACACATTTGGATTGGATAAGGAATTCAGGACGCGACACATATATAGAGCATTTGGTTTCTTTTAATAAACATGACACTTGTATTAATAGGCGCAAGGCCAGAGTATCGACCTCGCCCGCTGATAACCAGTTGTCTGATCAGCTGCGATCTACCCTTCAACCTGACGCATACCTGTCAAATGGGGCTCACTTGTCACGCCACACTGCGTAAGAATTCAGCTCCCTCTCAAAGCTTTAAATGTCTACAAGACAACTCATATATATTGACGCAAATCTTTCAAATGCTTTACTCACATACCACTGGATTATTCTGACAATCCCTAAGCTTGTTAAGTTATCATCCAAATGTTTAATAAGCATAGTTTAGAGTATAAAACACACTCTTAAATGTTTATAACAAAATCACATAAATTATTTATAACAATTAGAAATTGTTTATAATATTGTCGAAGATAATTACAAAAATTCTAAAAACGCCTTTAACATTACTTTCGTTCCACATTATTGTCAAAGATATATACATTATTATTTACAATATCAACATTTAAATTATTTAAATTATTAATTTAAGAAATACATTGAACCACATGTTCATCCGGTTGGTAATTTCATAATCGTGTTAATATAATCGACCAATGAAGGTTAGTTATACATGTTAATGTCACAATCTGGTTTAATAGAGGTTGTAATAATTATTATAATTATTTGTGACGGTAATCTTCATTCAAAATCTTATCTCAAATTCTTTCAAAACTCTTGTTAATTATAACAGTACATTCACTTGATTAATTTTCAACGAACTATGACAATACACTCCAGCGGAAAATACTTCGCTTACAAAATAATGCACAAACTGCATTAAAAATAGGCCCAAAATTCATCATATATTAAAATATATGGCATCAAAATCTTCCACAGAATTTACAAAAACCTCCACTAACACATTCTTTAACATCATTAATTACTGTGGGAACCTCCTCCATTTATTTAAGGGCATTATACATCAGCGACTTTCAACACGTCCGCTGCACTATCGATTATACATTCATAGTTCCACTTAAAAATTCTTATAATCATTAATTGTTTCAAAACTGTTGTCATTTAACCTTCGTGGATTTCATTCATGAATCGTAAATAAGTGAAAATTTGCCAATCACAAACAAATTTAATAGTGAATACGCTTATATACGCCTGTCTGGTCTATCAAAATTTTAAGATTAACATCTTCAAAGAATTGTAGTATAAAAATACTATCATCAAATAAAGTGCGACTAAACTGCAAAATAGTCGAATAGAATCCAATTAGACTGGGAATGCAAACATCATAATATAAATCTCTAATTGAGAAAAAACTCCTAACAAAAGTTCACGACTTTAATGCATTCAATAATTCATAATTAAAGTTCATCTTTCACAAAATGGTCTATGATGCAATGATCGTTCATAACTGACGATAAATGTCTGTGTTGCAATCAATTCAAATAACGACTAGTATTTCCAAGATCGTCGACAACGTAATGGATTTTAACGCTCTAAAATCATTTAAATGTTCTTCCTTCTTGATGATGACAGACAATTGGTCAAAGTAATTAAACTGGGGTAGAATTACTTTAATACAGTGACACGCTGTCTGAATTTAAATCTGCCATACAAATCATTAACTTACAGTCAAATCGTGACTACAAAAATAAGCCAATTACTGAAAAATCTAAATATCAGTCTCAACTGATCCAAAATCATTTAACTATGCCCATGACATAACAATGTCTTAATAAATCGTCGAAAAAGGCATAACACATCAAGGTGTACTGAGAATAGGAATCTCAAACAAGAATATAGGCAAAATACATGAGGACAAAAATATGGGAAAATGGTTGCTCAAATATTGCTAAGAAACTCAAATACAATAAACGTTCACGACTACCTTATCTGCCGATTGACGTTCCAGAGGAAAATTCCCCAAAGAAGACTGCTGATGGATCCATTTTACCAAGTTAAAGCTGAGCTCCATCCTCGAAACAAGAAACAGCACTCTAGGAGAATCGAACTGCTTCCTCCTCCGGAAATTGCACTGCTCCGTGAAGACGAACGACATCCTTCCGGCAATAATCTTCTTTGTGAGTCGGGACAACCCTGACCTCTCTTGAAAAATCCCTGAAGTTCCAGTAGAAAATCGCCATGAAGTTTTTGTAGTAATTTCCGAAGAAATATTCATATTCAGAGAGTATGAAATCATTTCAATTGCTGTTTGATAGTATTCAGCGTTGAACCACGAAACATGGGTGTAGATGGTTGTTCACCACATGTTCGCTTGTGTGGAATAGCAATTAGCGAAGTTCCATGCTGCTATCTTACTCCGTTGAAATATGTCCCAATTGCATTAAAGTCCTTTAGCCTTCCATCTTCTCTTCGGTTATGGTAATAGAAGAACAAACTGCCATATTAAACTGCTCCATAATACTGTAGCGTTGTGTCACAAAAGCAATCTGAAGTCTCCCTATTTCACTAGCCGTGTCAGCCGTGGCGTAGATTCTGGCGATACAAAGTGCTTCTCATGTGGCGAGAAAATCACTTTTGTCAGTCGTCTAAAATTGCTAATATCTTCCAAAATAATTCCTCGAAATTGTTCAACTTTTCTACACTCCTTACTGTAGCACTGCACAATAGAATTAGCTTATAGGCGACCGCTAACTGTTCACAGCTAATCTTGTAGACGCGTTATAATGTGCGTTTCAACTTCACCTAGATTTACTCACAGTAAACTTGCACTGCCTGTGTGCTCGACTCTCGTTTTATGCAGTGGCTTCACCACGCGTTATAAAGACGACTCTTTCTAATTAATCTCACTCGACGTTTCACCGAAATGACTATTTGAGATCTGACGATTGAGCTATCAGACGATTGAGAATGAGACGATTGATGATCTGAGAATGAGACTCCTCTCTTCTGCGCAAGGCCTTTTATAAACATCATGAGGGGCGTATCCATCCCTTCCATCGCGTGTTACTGCGTCATCGCTAGAAGTTCCAACTTCGTCAATACATGACGGATTTTCAAAATTCAAAAACTGAAAATAAATTTCACCAAAATTCCAGAACAATGCCTCTACTGCAAATGGATTTCCACAATTCTGCATTCCAAAAAGTAATAAAAATACCATAGTTTCAGCAATCTCCGTCTTCCTTCAGACTATCGTTCATTGGTTCAAGCCTCCCCTCCAATAGCATAATTTCTTCCTCAGCAGAATTCCACGTTTCCTGCGACTGCGTCGTACATCTCGGATCTTTCTCGAATAAATGCTGACGTCACTGAGAATCTCAGCTCAAGTAGCCTGCTGGCATAACGTATGCGTCATCCGTGCTTACGTCAGGACTACCCACGTCATAACTATGACAGCCATAACTTTCTTTATAATTTCCAAAATAGCCACCGTGGTCTCTATATAATTCAATTACGGGGGCATTCTCCTCTCACCACGTTTTAAAAACAGTTGCAAATTGTTTTTAAACTCATTGTTACAAGTACCTCAACTCTCTTGAACACGAAATTGAATTATTACTGGCTTACTCTAGTATGATATTTCCTCTATGTTCCTTAATCATAAATCTCTTCTATTCTGGGTTGTGTGTGGTTAAATGCATTCTCTCCTCTCTACTTTCTCTTCTGTCCAGTATTTCTATTTTCTAAGTTCTGCTGGCTCGTCGAAGGTCCAGGATCGATTACAACATCCTGCCTTTTCTTTTGGTTGTTGGCTTCTTTTTCCCGTAATTCTTTCAGGTATTGCTGGCTTTCCTTCTCTCTTTCCTGATACTGATCGGGGGTCATAACCTGACCTTGAGGATTCTGATTTCTGTTTTGGTTCTGGTTATTCCTATTATAATTTCTGTTATAACCATTATTGTTGTAATATCTGCCTCTTCCATTGTTGTAATTTCCTCGATTATAGTTCCAGCCTCTTCTCTGTTGATACGGACGGTAACCTTGCGATCTGTTATTTCGAAACTGATTATTCCTGTGAGGACCTACATTGTCAGTTTTCTCCTCATCTGGCTTGTCAGTTTGTTGGACTTGGTCCATATATACAGTATTTATTTCTTTGAAGTCATGCCTTTGACCTTTCTGTACCACGTTAGGCATTGGACTTGTGTAGTCTAACCTCCTCAGTAATTCATCCATGCTGGTCAAATCCCTGATGTTTGACGAAATAATTAGTCTCCTCACCTCCACAGGTAGCATACGAGAAATCGCATCAATAAGTTGCTCCGTTGACAATGGGGGTTGCAAAAATCTCAAGCGGGATAATTGACTCGTAAAGAAATCAGCGTACCGCGTTGGAAGAGTACCTGAGTATTTTCTTGAATACACCTCCGCTCTTAACGAATTCTGCGCTTCTATGGACCAAAATCGTTTGATTAATGCCTCTGCAAACTCGTCAAAGTTACTGAATGTGTATCTAAATGCGCAAAACCATTCAAGGGGTCCTCCAATCAAATATCTCTCCACTATCTTCATCTCTCTCTCTCTCTCTGGGAATGTGAGCTTCGATGAAATAATCTTTGAGGTTCCTTACATATTCTATAGGTGTCAAACTATCAGTGTTACTGAATTTTTGCGGTTTGTCTTCAAAATTCCTGATGACCGTCACGTTCCTCGGATATGAATCCGGGTAGTTTTTCCCACTATCTCGATAGTTCCACTCAGGTTCCATATTCCTCTCGTCATCTTCCTCCCTGACTCTGGATATACGTTCTTCAGGAGTCACGTCTCTCTCTTCTGGATCTAGGTTGTATCTTCTGGCATAATTCCTATTGGTTTCGCAAGCCAAGCCTTCTGTATCCTTGTCAGTGATTTCTGTTAAGACTTTCTTGATTAATTCTTCTTTGTAGGTCTCTATCAAACTAGCCTCTCCTAGCTTCAAATTCTGCAGTTGGCTCGTCGTTTCATTCACATCAGAGACAACTTGATGAATCTGTTCCTCTAATGCAGATTTTAATGTTTGCACATCCTGATCTAATTGTGTTCTATCTTCAACTTGTCTTTCGGATAGCGAATCCATCCTGACGCTTAAATCTTTCCTAATCTGTACTACTTCATTGTTAATATCAATTTGAGTACTGGCAAGTTTTCTTTCAATGCGTTCCTGAATTTGGGTTACATGTTCCCCACTTGACTTATTCCACTCGTCTTTCCATACTGCTATATTTGCCGTTAACATTTCTGCTATGTCTACTTCGATATCCTCTTTCAATACTTTATTATGGTCTAATACTTGGGTTCTCATGACCTCTACATCATACTTTAAACCTGCTAAAGACGTTGTCGATCTAACTGACTCATCAACTAATCTAGTCGTTAATGCACTTATATTACGTGTACAAAGGGTTTCCGAATTTTCTATCTCTTCCCTGACTTTATTTACATCGGTTTGGACTTTAGTAATATCTACGAAAACTGTGTTGACTTCTACTTGAATCTTAGTTATGTCACTTTGCACCTCATTTACATCCGAATGAATGTTATTAATATCAACCTGAACATTGGACACATCAGTCCTAACATTTTGGATTTCTCTTTGGACTTCCTCAACCTTGTCTTGGACAGTCGCAACATCATTTTTAACAACAACTACCTCAGCCCTAGCACAAGAAATATCACCTCGGACATTAGCCACATCTAGATTCAACATTGTAAGATCTTTATGCACATTAGTAACATCAATTTTAACATCAGCAACATTTTTATGCATATTAGACACATATATTTTAACATTGGACACGTCTGAGCGCATGTCAGTTACAGCATTCTCGATTCCTTGGGTATTAATCTGTAAACGCGACATATTATCCTCTAAGTTAGCAGAACTGGTCTGGAGAACTTTCATATTAGCAGACAAATTACTAGCATTCTCCTCCATTCGACTAGCATTCTCCTCCATTCGACTAGTATTCCTAGCTTCCATCTCCTTCATGCTTGCTTTCAAATTAGCAGACATCTCCTCTAACATCATCTTCAAACTTTCATCTGCCATTACAATATTATTCAAGAATTAGACTGCTGTAGGGACATACATCAATAGAGCAAAATAACAACATCTGAGCAACACTTTTCACCATATATAAATTTGATCAATTTTCTGTCTTAAATCTAACTTATAACTACCTTATAATTAACCTTCGAAGACACATCATGTTGAAACAAACTCAAGCACATGTTCAAATTTCCCTGGCTCATTTTAAAATATCCTAACACAAATAATTTACATTTACAATCCAAATAGTTTAATTTTATCTTTAATATGACTAAAATGTCATAAGCCGGTCAAATAAAATAAGATTCCAGATCATAGGCGATTTTTCCTAAGTTTCCAGCCTATTTAACCTTTCTGAAGTTGTATAAGATCTGATCTTTTCTGAGTGTAATTTTCCTAATACAATACAACATTTAATTCCTATATAATCACACTCTTAAATTCTACAATTGGCCTAGACATCTAACAAAGAATCAACCTCTTCATTTGAGTCTAATCGAACCACACGTTTTAGGTTTGCCAATCCAACTGGCGTTCAACCTGGTGATCCACTTATGTTGAATCGAGCCCCACGTTTTAGGTGTGCCAATCCTTCTGTCCCCGTTTACCCGGATAGTAGGCTGTCAGATATCCGCCCCCTCATTCGGATTGCCAACAATCAATCGCACCGGCTCAGCTGCACCAATGAAAATGGCACTGACAGATACTACCGAGGTTTGAACGCAGAAGTTATCAAGAAAATTATTGTGGAACACACCAAAATAGACGGGGGTTCATACTTACTTTTACTTACCTCTTAAAAATTATCTCGGGGATTGGGTTGACAACAGGATCTCTAAAGTATGCTCCCACAATAACCTTCACCATGACATTTAAAAATGAACCAGAACGAAGACGAGAACTTTGAACTGTACAAAAGCTTTTATTTCAAATAAAGGGTATGATTTTAACAACTCAACAAAATAAATGTGGCTATCAGTAGCCCAAGTCAATCTGACTATGTCCACTTGAAGGACTTGCAAAGTTCTCAAACAATATGTTAGCTCCCATGAGCTCAAAATAACGTAACATTCAAAACACATTTGGATTGGATAAGGAATTCAGGACGCGACACATATATAGAGCATTTGGTTTCTTTTAATAAACATGACACTTGTATTAATAGGTGCAAGGCCAGAGTATCGACCTCGCCCGCTGATAACCAGTTGTCTGATCAGCTGCGATCTACCCTTCAACCTGACGCATACCTGTCATATGGGGCTCACTTGTCACGCCACACTGCGTAAGAATTCAGCTCCCTCTCAAAGCTTTCAATGTCTACAAGACAACTCATATATATTGACGCAAATCTTTCAAATGCTTTACTCACATACCACTGGATTATTCTGACAATCCCTAAGCTTGTTAAGTTATCATCCAAATGTTTAATAAGCATAGTTTAGAGTATAAAACACACTCTTAAATGTTTATAACAAAATCACATAAATTATTTATAACAATTAGAAATTGTTTATAATATTGTCGAAGATAATTACAAAAATTCTAAAAACGCCTTTAACATTACTTTCGTTCCACATTATTGTCAAAGATATATACATTATTATTTACAATATCAACATTTAAATTATTTAAATTATTAATTTAAGAAATACATTGAACCACATGTTCATCCGGTTGGTAATTTCATAATCGTGTTAATATAATCGACCAATGAAGGTTAGTTATACATGTTAATGTCACAATCTGGTTTAATAGAGGTTGTAATAATTATTATAATTATTTGTGACGGTAATCTTCATTCAAAATCTTATCTCAAATTCTTTCAAAACTCTTGTTAATTATAACAGTAAATTCACTTGATTAATTTTCAACGAACTATGACAATACACTCCAGCGGAAAATACTTCGCTGACAAAATAATGCACAAACTGCATTAAAAATAGGCCCAAAATTCATCATATATTAAAATATATGGCATCAAAATCTTCCACAGAATTTACAAAAACCTCCACTAACACATTCTTTAACATCATTAATTACTGTGGGAACCTCCTCCATTTATTTAAGGGCATTATACATCAGCGACTTTCAACACGTCCGCTGCACTATCGATTATACATTCATAGTTCCACTTAAAAATTCTTATAATCATTAATTGTTTCAAAACTGTTGTCATTTAACCTTCGTGGATTTCATTCATGAATCGTAAATAAGTGAAAATTTGCCAATCACAAACAAATTTAATAGTGAATACGCTTATATACGCCTGTCTGGTCTATCAAAATTTTAAGATTAACATCTTCAAAGAATTGTAGTATAAAAATACTATCATCAAATAAAGTGCGACTAAACTGCAAAATATTCGAATAGAATCCAATTAGACTGGGAATGCAAACATCATAATATAAATCTCTAATTGAGAAAAAACTCCTAACAAAAGTTCACGACTTTAATGCATTCAATAATTCATAATTAAAGTTCATCTTTCACAAAATGGTCTATGATGCAATGATCGTTCATAACTGACGATAAATGTCTGTGTTGCAATCAATTCAAATAACGACTAGTATTTCCAAGATCGTCGACAACGTAATGGATTTTAACGCTCTAAAATCATTTAAATGTTCTTCTTTCTTGATGATGACAGAAAATTGGTCAAAGTAATTAAACTGGGGTAGAATTACTTTAATAAAGTGACACGCTGTCTGAATTTAAATCTGCCATACAAATCATTAACTTACAGTCAAATCGTGACTACAAAAATAAGCCAATTACTGAAAAATCTAAATATCAGTCTCAACTGATCCAAAATCATTTAACTATGCCCATGACATAACAATGTCTTAATAAATCGTCGAAAAAGGCATAACACATCAAGGTGTACTGAGAATAGGAATCTCAAACAAGAATATAGGCAAAATACATGAGGACAAAAATATGGGAAAATGGTTGCTCAAATATTGCTAAGAAACTCAAATACAATAAACGTTCACGACTACCTTATCTGCCGATTGACGTTCCAGAGGAAAATTCCCCAAATAAGACTGCTGATGGATCCATTTCACCAAGTTAAAGCTGAGCTCCATCCTCGAAACAAGAAACAGCACTCTCGGAGAATCGAACTGCTTCCTCCTCCGGAAATTGCACTGCTCCGTGAAGACGAACGACATCCTTCCGGCAATAATCTTCTTTGTGAGTCGGGACAACCCTGACCTCTCTTGAAAAATCCCTGAAGTTCCAGTAGAAAATCGCCATGAAGTTTTTGTAGTAATTTCCGAAGAAATATTCATATTCAGAGAGTATGAAATCATTTCCATTGCTGTTTGATAGTATTCAGCGTTGAACCACGAAACATGGGTGTAGATGGTTGTTCACCACATGTTCGCTTGTGTGGAATAGCAATTAGCGAAGTTCCATGCTGCTATCTTACTCCGTTGAAATATGTCCCAATTGCATTAAAGTCCTTTAGCCTTCCATCTTCTCTTCGGTCATTGTAATAGAAGAACAAACTGCCATATTAAACTGCTCCATAATACTGTAGCGTTGTGTCACAAAAGCAATCTGAAGTCTCCCTATTTCACTAGCCGTGTCAGCCGTGGCGTAGATTCTGGCGATACAAAGTGCTTCTCATGTGGCGAGAAAATCACTTTTGTCAGTCGTCTAAAATTGCTAATATCTTCCAAAATAATTCCTCGAAATTGTTCAACTTTTCTACACTCCTTACTGTAGCACTGCACAATAGAATTAGCTTATAGGCGACCGCTAACTGTTCACAGCTAATCTTGTAGACGCGTTATAATGTGCGTTTCAACTTCACCTAGATTTACTCACAGTAAACTTGCACTGCCTGTGTGCTCGACTCTCGTTTTATGCAGTGGCTTCACCACGCGTTATAAAGACGACTCTTTCTAATTAATCTCACTCGACGTTTCACCGAAATGACTATTTGAGATCTGACGATTGAGCTATCAGACGATTGAGAATGCGACGATTGATGATCTGAGAATGAGACTCCTCTCTTCTGCGCAAGGCCTTTTATAAACATCATGAGGGGCGTATCCATCCCTTCCATCGCGTGTTACTGCGTCATCGCTAGAAGTTCCAACTTCGTCAATACATGACGGATTTTCAAAATTCAAAAACTGAAAATAAATTTCACCAAAATTCCAGAACAATGCCTCTACTGCAAATGGATTTCCACAATTCTGCATTCCAAAAAGTAATAAAAATACCATAGTTTCAGCAATCTCCGTCTTCCTTCAGACTATCGTTCATTGGTTCAAGCCTCCCCTCCAATAGCATAATTTCTTCCTCAGCAGAATTCCACGTTTCCTCCGACTGCGTCGTACATCTCGGATCTTTCTCGAATAAATGCTGACGTCACTGAGAATCTCAGCTCAAGTAGCCTGCTGGCATAACGTCTGCGTCATCCGTGCTTACGTCAGGACTACCCACGTCATAACTATGACAGCCATAACTTTCTTTATAATTTCAAAAATAGCCACCGTGGTCTCTATATAATTCAATTACGGGGGCAGTACGTTTCTATCCTAAATTATATTCTAGTAACGATCACTGGACTTGTGGTGTAGGTGAGTGGGAGGGGGAGGAATTGATTTGGTTTAAAGTTAAACTTGATAGTGTAGCATAGTCTCATTATGTTTCGTCAAAGCTTTTTCGTATTAGGGAAATCTAAAATTGTTTTAGAACTTCTTCCTTGAAAAACTTCTTTATGTTAAATTGTTCGTCCAAGGGAGGCGGTAATCATTGTCAGCTAATCCCGCAATAGGCTACTTGCTCCAATGGCTACCGATTTATTTACTAGTTGTCTAGGATGGAAAGGGATGGGGAGTCAAAAAGTGACATTGTAGGCGGAAAAGGGGGGGGGGGGGGCTTTGTGTAGAATTGCGACTTTTTACACTGATTTTTCTAGCGTTGCAAATGACATGATACAAAAATGAATGTGGTTCTCCAGAGCCATTGTTATTTTTGTTTGACCCCTTTATGAGCATTGGAATTCTCATAGCTATTTCTTGTTATTTTTAGGGCCATGACGTGCCACACAAAGAGCTCCTGGTTGGAGTTGGTTGATTCGCTGGGATAAAAGATGTCTCTGTGGTTATCGATCAAAGGGAAAACTACAGCTTTTTGTGAAATTTGCGAGTGCTCAATTGACTGTGCCAAGAAAGGAGTAAACGCTGTCAACCAACATGTGCTGACCGGAAAACACAAAAAAAAAATGCAGGGGCAAGATGGGATACAACCCAGCAACGATTTATGAAGCACCGAGGATTTCAGTTTAGGTCGAACTAAAGTAGGGTATTTGATGACAGAAGCACTGGGTCCACACTTTAGAAAAATGATGTTAGAGGATGCCATGCAATCTGACTACTCCCTGTGTTTTGACGAAACAACGAATAATGAAGGACTGAAAGAACTGCAGACATTGATTCGTTTCTGGTCGAAAATGGAAGATAGGATCGTAGGACGTCATTTAGAGACTTTTTTTTTTGGCCATGCAACTGCAGAAATTATTGTTGAACACTTGGTAAAGGCTTTAGAAAATGCAGATCTAGCCATTTCTAGACTGATAATGTTGAGCTGTGATGGACCTTTTGTTAATAAGGCCGTTATAAGACTAATGAACGAGCTTGTTAAAGAATGGAAGGAAAAACTTGTTGATATCGGAACTTGCAATCTGCACGTCGTACACAATGCATTTTTGAAAGGATTTGAAAAATTCGGCATGGACATAAGTTATTTTGCAGTGAAAGTGTATTTGTTTTTTAATGACTTTCCTAGTCGCTGGGAAGACTTTGTGATTTTCATTACTTTTCCAGAGAGAAGAACCGTTAATCCACGTTCTGCACGAAGAGATGCTGTCTCTTAACACTTCTCTGTTCGGAAAAGTAGTGAAGGGCGATGTCCTAAAAGACCTCAGAAACCTGACCATTTCTTCAGAAAATCTCCTTTCATTAGGAGACATTGTGTTGGACAAGGAAACACAAGAAGCTCTGAAAAACGTCCCAGGCGTCGATGCCCTGCAATTCAAGAAGGATGTTCAGGAACACCTCATTGCTGCCGGTGAATATTTACGACAGAAATCTGTACTAGCTTACGATGCTGCGACACATTTCACATTTCTGAAACCTTCCGAGAGAACCAAATTCACTTCTCGTAGCGTGCCTAAAGTTGCCCGCTGTATGCCATTTGAGGTGGCCGAAAGTCGCCTTGACGATGAATGGACGTTGCTGCAGGTAGAACAGCAAATTGATAATTCCGATGAACAATTACCTGTGGAGGAATATTGGAAAAAGGTATTTTCCATTAGAAACGCATCCAACGAAGCGAAGTATCCAACGATTCAGCGTCTTGTCAAAGCCTCATTGTCTTTAGCTCATGGCAGTAGTGAAGTGGAAAGAGATTTTTCTCTGTCCGGCAGAGTTCTGTCTCCTGACCGTTCAGCAATGTCGTGTGCAGCACTAAACGCCAAACTTAACATTTTCCACGGATTGAAACAGTTTGAGAACAAGCCACAGAACGTTCCCATAACTCCTGATATGATCACTGCAGCGAAATTTGCTCATTCGAAGTACCAGGAAAAACTTGAGAAAAAGAGGAAAGCTAAAGAGGAATCAGAGAATCAGAAGAAACTTAAAGAAGAATAAAAGAGACTTGTAATCCAAGCAAACAAAAAGATGGAGGAAGGAAGATTGGAAATAAAAAAGCTGGAAGAAAAGGTGAAACAAGCGAAGACTGAGGATGCAAAACAGGTAAAAGCGGCCGACATTCATCTTGATGAAGCGACGAACAGATTAAAAGAAGCTATCAAGAAGAATGACTTGGTAGGAGCGAGAGTTGCGCAAGGGCTTTTGGAAGGAGTGCAAGCTCTGAAGAAGGAAGGGAAAGACAGGGAGGCGAAGACAGAAGCTCTTCAGCAAAAATTGGACAAGAGAAAGGCGTCACTCATTACATCATTTTTTTTCCCAGAAGAAACCGAAGACAGACTAATGTCTAACTGATTAGTGATTACTAATTCTAGTCCAAAACCAATGTTACTTGTTTACTTTAATTCTGTCAGTATAAGACTACTCTCGTGGTGTAAGATTGTAGTTTCAGTTATTTTATTTAATTCCATTTTATTTTATGTAATAAAATATGTATAATGTTTGAATGTGTGTTTTTTTTCCTCCGTTTTTCCATACCTTTTAACAAGGCACCTTATTGTTTATCCGATAAGGGACGTAAAACCAATAACATTATTATTATTATTGTTTATCCAAGAATTGTGCATAAATATAGGTAAATTTTTTGTTTTAAATAGAAATAGTGTATTTTGCATACCACGCCGTTCAAATATGTGTTTATGTATGTACAGTGTATATACAGTAATTTAGAAATGTTTTAACGAGCTACGGAAAAAATATGCAGCTACCGGTATTTTAAATCTTTGAAACAGCTATTAATTTGACCGCAGTAAGCTGTATGGTACTATCGCGATCGTAAGTAATGCGACACCCTCGCTAATTCAAACGCGTGTAAATCTCAAACAGTAAGACGTACAAAATAAAGGCAAGAACTAAAGTTGGAGATCTTGCTGCGATGTGTTACTTGGATTCGGAGAACTTTTTTGTGCCTCTTAACATATACAGTAGAAGCGTTTGAAGTAGCGAGGGTATACCATTACTTATGGACGGGTAACGGGAACATGCGTTTCTCTACTAAAGGTCTTTGCACTGCGCGTTACCTCGAGGGAAGATCGTATTTCAAGTTTTGCTTGTTTACTTTTCTTTACTTTTTCTTTGAAAAAATATTTACTTTTATTCACTATAAAAAACGGAATATTTACTTTTTGTACTTTTCTTGCTGCCGTACCTCGCTGGAAGCCCTGATATTATATTTCAGTTCCAATTTTTCTCAAATCAAGGCAAGCCTTAACATTGTTTTTTCATTAATCAGGGCACCAGACCCTCTCAATTTGTTAAAAATTTCCACCAATCAATTTCTGCTTAAATCATTTGTGTGCATTTATTGTGCATTTTAATGTTATTATTTTAAGAAAATTGTTGTCTAAATAAATATTATTTATACCTTGTTATCTAAACTTTGGTTTTCTGGTGATGTACTTTTATGCCCATTGCACCGTACCGCTTCAGTCTATTCGCTGTTTTACAATAGCTATTTTGACCAGGCTCACGCCTGTCGCGTTCCCCCTTATGGGAAAGATTAGGGCAGATCTTTTATCCATAAGCTTTGTTGCCTCAAACCCGGGAATCAACCCATTTCAAATATTGCACACCAGAAATCAAAGGGTTATTATAATGGTCAAACTAATTACAATGTATTTTTCAGCTCAAACTTGAGGCTAGCAGCGACAGCAAGGATTTTGGGGACGTGCCAGTTCTGCCTCCGCTGGTGTTCACTTCAGCTGAAGCACGCAATACAAGTCAAATACAGGTGGTGAGTTTGCTTCAGCTTTCAACATGCCTCTTGATACTACGATTATCAACACTCGCGCTTCGTATAAGGGTAAATTAACCTTCTTTAGAACGTTTCTCTCAGAGCTAACAGAACAAGACCGTAACTTCGATATTATATCTCAAAGACTCAACAATTATGTGCAGGCTTTCAAAAAATACGATGAAATTCAATGCAGCATTGAAATTCAAAGCCCCGAACAACGAGCTGATCGTAATGAAACTGAACGATTATATTATCAAGGCTTTGCCGAAGCAAAAGCTTTACTCAGAACTCTAACACTTGAAGCTAAGAAAGAAGATTCAACTCCTTTTTTCTCTTCGTCCGCACCAAACCGAACTATTCTCCCTAAAATTGAATTACCTACATTTCGTGGTGATGAAAGTTCCTGGGAGCCATTTTTTGAATTGTTTACTTCATTAATTCATGACAATGAAAGCCTTCCGCCGATACAAAAGTTCCACTACTTGCGCTCAGCCGTTCAAGGCCAGCCACTTAAGCTCATCCAGGCATTAGCCCTGACAAGTGACAACTATGAAGTTGCTGTAGAATTACTTAAAGATCGCTATGGGAATTCAAGGCTTAGGACTCAAAGACATATACAGGCTTTGTTTAATCTTTCTAGTATTCAATCTGATAACGTCATAACCCTTCGTAATTTAATTGATACAGCAGAGCTTCACATTCGTGCTTTGGCGAATTTAAGTCAGCCTGTGCAATTTTGGGATTTATTCATAATTCATCTGGTTACCAGTAAATTTGATTCTGCTACCCTAAAGGCCTGGGAGATGGAGCTATCTCAGCATTCGCAATGCTCTTACGAGGCCCTTGTTAAGTTTGTAAAGGCCAGTTGCCAAGTTTTGTCCGCTATAGCCTGTCAAAAAAGTGCTATTGTTTCTGCTAAAATTCCTTCAAACCAAAAGATCATTAGTCATGATCAAAGAGTTTTGAAGTCTCATGCTTTTTCCGCACATACTCGATCACCTGGTCAGTTGCAAGGTTGTGTTTTATGCCAACGGACCCATAACTTATATCAATGTTCCGATTTCAAAGCCTTGGCGGTGGACGAGAGACGCAAAATAATATCCCAGCAAAACCATTGTTTCAATTGTCTCTCGAGATCACATTCTTTGAACAACTGTCGTTCCGAACGCCTGTGCTTTCATTGCAAGGGCAAGCATCATACCTTATTACATAGACGTGAGAAACCACGATCATCAGCCCCTAGCTGTTCTACTCTAAAGCCAAATTCTGAAAATCCTTCTAATAATGCTCAGTCTCTTACTCAAAGCTCCACTTCCCTTAGTAAGGTTCAAGTGTTGCTATCAACTGTGCTAGTCTTATTGAAACATGCTCATGGCAGATGGATCACCGCCCGTGGGTTACTTGACAATGCTGCCACTAACAATTTCATCAGTGAGCATTTAATTCATAAATTAGGTCTGCAAAGGCATCCCACTTCAATTGAAGTCACTGGAATTAATCGTTCCAAGTCCAAACCTTTAAGTTTCGTCTAGGTCGACTTAAAGGTCTCTCATAATTTTGTCTCTCGTTTTCAACTGGATTGCTTAGCGATTGATTCCATAGGCAATGAAACTCCAAGTTCCTTTTTTCCAGTTCATGAATGGCATATTTCGCATTTTAAAAAATTTGCTGATCCACGTTTCAACGAAAGGATGCCCGTTGACATTCTTCTCAGTTCTAGCATTTTCTGGCAGTGTTTGCATTCTGAGAAGGTCAAGATTGCCCCTAGCGTCTTTTTTCGAAAAACCGGCTTTGGATGGATCGCTACTGGACAAATACATCGCAGTCCTGTTCAATCTGTCTCAACTTGTTATCAGGTTCACGCCGATTTGGGCCATGACTTGACAACATTTTGGGATATAGAAAATGTCCAAGCCGCAACTTCTTCTTCCTCGAACAACGAGATTTGCGAAAAGTTTTTTCGTGAAAGTACAGTTCGTACCCCTCAAGGTAGATTTATCGTAACTCTTCTTAGAATTTCTGAACCCCCTGTCATTCTTGATTCTTACCCCAGGACGCTTAAGGCTTTATTTGCTGGGGCGTGGTGGCGCAGCGGTCAAGCTGTATGCCTCTCACCAAGGCGGACCGGGTTTGATTCCCAGTCAATGCATGTGAGATTTTCGATGTGAAATGCCATGTCCTGTGGTTCGGATTCCACGTAAAACGGAGGTCCCGTGGCTTATGATCGCGAGATTAACGGTCACGTTAAACTACAAGCTTCCTTTTTGCTTTATTTGCTGTAGAAGGTCGCTTCAAGCAAGACAAAGCTATGAAAACTCAGTACACTTCTTTTATTGAGGAATATGAGTCTGCTAATCATATGGAGATAATTTCCAAAATTGAAGATGAAAATAATCTTTCTAAAAATATAGTTTACTTAAACCATCACGCTGTCTGGAAAAATCCTTCCACGCGGGAACAGATAAGAGTGGTATTTAATGGTTCTTCTCCTGACATCAATGGCATTTCGCTCAATGACACTTTGCATTCTGGACGCGCAATTCAGAATGATCTCACTTCTGTCTTATTGAATTTTCGTCTTCACCCCATTACAGTCTTGGCTGACATCAAACAGATGTATCGACAAATCTTGGTAAACCCCCAGCAGCAGGATTTGCAAAGGATTTTGTGGCGCGACGAACATTCAAAACCCGTAAAAATATTTCACCTAAGAACAGTAACTTATGGTTTAAAACCCTCTTCTTTCCTCGCAATTCGCTCTCTGCATATGCTGGCTGAACTAGATGGTCATCAGTACCATCCTTTATCCTCTGAAATACTTAAAAAATCTTTTTACGTGGATGACTTCCTCTATTCCTTTTCGAATTTAACTGATGCTTGTATTATTTCTGAAGATCTTAAATCTTTATTGCTTGGAGGTGGTTTTCCGCTCCATAAGTGGAGCTCAAATTCAACTGAGTTTTTGTTAAAGATTTCATCGGACTCGCCCATCACTAAGTTAATTGAGCTGCCTACTGAGGAAGCTACCGTGAAAACCCTAGGTATTTTCTGGTCTCCTTCTTCTAATAATTTTTCCTATAAGGTTCAGTTGTCAAATTTGAATCCTCAAACTAAAAGGGAAGTCTTATCAGAGATAGTCAATATCTTTGATCCACTTCAGTACCTAGCCCCTGTTGTAATTAATGCAAAAATCTTTATGCAACGACTTTGGTTAATGAAATCAGGATGGGATGAATTAGTACCTACTCCCTTTCTGAATGAATGGTTGGAATATCGAAGCAGCTTATCTGATCTTTCTAAAATTAGCATTCCCCGCCTTTTAATTTCAGATCCTATGTGTCAGTCCTTTGAATTGCACATTTTCGCGGACAGTTCCGAGAAAGCCTATGCTTGTTGTGCCTATATAGTAGGACGTTCCTCCACCTCTTCTAGTGGATTCTCAAATTTGATTTGTGCTAAGTCCACAGTAGCTCCGCTTAAGTCAATTTCCATTCCTAGATTGGAATTATGTGCCGCCCTTATGGTCGCCGAATTATCTGTCAAACTAAACAAAAATCTGAATGTTCAATTTTCCCGCACATATTTTTGGTGTGACTCCACGGTTGTTTTGGCTGGGCTTTCGAAACCCTCCTCTCATTGGAATACCTTTGTTTCGAATCGTGTCTCCATAATTCAGGAAATCTCCCACTCAGAGCTGTGGTGTCATGTTTCTGGTAAAGAAAATCCCGCGGATATTATATCACGTGGCTGTTCACCTACAAAATTGGCTTCTTTTATTTATACTGGCATGGGCAGCCATGGCTTTTGCAAAATTCCGCATTCTGGCCTCGTCCTTCATGTAATGTGTTGACAGAAGTACCAGAAACGCGCATTGTTTTCGCTTCCTCTTATGTTGCTTCAATTTCAATTAGTCTTTTTCAGCGCTATTCCTCATTCTCTAAATGAATTTGAGTGATGGCATACTTCTTTCGATGGAAATATTTTGTAATAAATCAACCTCTCAAACCTCAAGGTTTTCTCACTGCAGTAGAACTGGAATTCGCAACGCGAAGAATTCTACTGTTAACCCAACAAGAAGTGTTTTCTTCCGAAAGGCTAATGCTTTCGAATGGTCAGGAATTACCAAAGTCTAGTCGACTTTCAGCTCTAACTCCCTTCCTTGATCAGGATGGTTTGATAAGAGTAGGAGGTAGATTGTTATTTTCAAACTATTATGATGAAAAAAGGCATCCTATAATTCTTCCATCAAAACATCATGTGACCGCTCTCATAATACGGAAGTTTCATTACCAGCATTTACATGCAGGAACTCGTACTTTGTTGTGTTTGATTTGAGAACACTACTGGCTTATTAATGAAGCTCATGAAGTGTCATATGTTGTCCGCAATTGTATACCTTGTTTCAAGGCTAAACCGCGTCTTATCACTCAGATTATGGGACAGCTTCCTTCCTTTCGATCTGAGCCTAACAAGCCTTTTGCACTTACCGGTGTTGATTATTCTGGTCCTTATACCTATCAAGTGAATTCTCCTACTTCTAAGCGCAAGGTGTTGGGAAAGCTATACCTAGCTTTATTCGTTTGCATGGTTACAGGAGCCATTCATCTGGAGTTAGTAACCAATGCATCCACATCATATTTTTGGCCGCCTTCTCAAGGTTCACCGCTAGACGAGGTGTACCTTCTGAAGTATTTTCAGATAAATGCGAAAACTTTTATTAGTGCTTCTGATCTTCTAAGAAAGACACTAACCTCCCCTTCCTCTAAGGAACAACTCTCGAATTTTTCCTACGATTAGGGTTTCAAGTGGCAATTCACCCCTCCTTATGCCCCTAACCATGGTGGTCGCTGGGAATAGTGCGTGACGCTTACTAAGAGGCAACTACGGAAAACTCTTGGTCCTTCTTTACTTTCCTATGAAGAACTTAATTCCCTCATAATTCAAATTGAGGGAATTGTTAATTCTAGACCGCTTACTCCCTTATCCAATGATCCTAAGGATCTTATTTCTTTAACGCCCAGTCATTTTTTAATTGGTTGCGCTTTAGCTTCCACTCCTCCCTTGTTGACTCGGCACTTTGACATCAATCTGCCTATTTATTGGAGAAAGATAGAATCTTTCCGTAATGCTTTTTGGCGCCGTTGGAAGCTGGAGTATCTTAGTTTACTTCAGCGGAGGCAGAACTGGCGCCTTTCTCATCCTAATGTACGTATGGGTGACATTGTGCTCCTTCGGGACCCCACTCCCTCCCTCGTATGGAATCTCGGCAGAGTGACCCTTTGCCACTCTGGTCGTGATAATCATGTCCAAGTGGTATATATTCTTACCAGTAAAGGTCATTATACTAGAACTATTTCTATGATAGCCCCTCTACCACTCGACTCCTAGTGTTTATGCTTCTCTGTTGTTGTTTGTTTTGGCGGTTTTCCGAGCATGGTCACTTTTGTGACAGTATACGTTTGTGTATTTGTTCTTCGCGACAGCCCTGTTTGACTGTTCGCCTTTTTTCTTCCCGAAAACATCCAAACAAATTAATATGATGAACACTTTATTGTATTATTAATGTACTGATTTATTTATAAGCTTCAATTTTGTCAAGTACTCGCCTTGAGTGTTCCAGTCGCTCGCTCTCTCAAGCTTCCATACTCCCGACATCTACTGGCTTGATCTGCTGCCTGTTGAGTGTCAGTGTCGCTGCTTCACCTTGTTGCTACGTCATGAGGCCTCCACTCTGACACATCGCTTCAGCCGGCAGGAATTGCCAGCCGCAGCACACTGTAAGATTCACCTTAGATGGTGTATCTCAACTTAAACTTCGAGGCAGCAGCAGTCTTCCTGGCTGCAACCAATGACGACTTATACTCAGTCACCGCGTGGATGCTACAAGTGTCAAACCTTCACCAGAAGGGAAAAGAAGAGTTGAATATTCATATTTACGGAATATGCATCTTGAGGCCATGAGCGCCTCCCCCAGAAGAAACTGTGGAGGACTTTTAAAACAGCATTAGGCTAGCTGGAACGTTTATGGAGCTGGCTCAACCAATTTGGAAGATAAGTTCAAACTTTATGAAGAATTGAATTTTTACTCTCATCATACATTTCATCTTTCTTAGGGTTCTTTTATTATTATGCATATTATAAACTTTGAACCAACCACCAAAACTTATTTATTTCAATTCCAATTTCTCTCAAATCAAGGCAAGCCGTAACTTTGTTTTTTCTTTAATCAGGGTTCTGTCACCAGACCCTCTCAATTTGTTAAAATTTTCCACCAATCAATTTCTGCTTAAATCATTTGTGTGCATTTATTGTGCATTTTATTGTTATTATTTAAAGAGAATTGTTGTCTAAATAAATATTATTTATACCTTGATATCTAAACTTTGGTTTTCTGGTGATGTACTTTTATGCCCGTTGCACCGCACCGCTTCAGTCTATTCGCTGTTTTACAGTAGCTATTTTGACCAGGCTCACGCCTGTCGCGTTCTCCCTTATGGGAAAGATTAGGGCAGATCGTTTATCCACAGCCCATGACGGGCTAAGGCCGACCAAGCGACCGCTGCCCAGCCATTTGACCTGAAGATATTGGGGTGACGCGTGATCAGCGCGTTGGGTCCCTTCAGCCGTTAATCTTGGTTTTCGAGACAGGGGCGCTGTCTCACTGTCAGACAGCTACTCAATTGTCCTCACGAGGCTGAGTGCACCCCGTTCCAACCTTGACGTCAGTTTTAAAATACCTGACGGAGCCGGGGATCGAACCCGGGGCCTCCTGGTGAGAGGCAGGCGCGCTACCCCAACACCACGGGGCCGGCTCAGTGATCATATGAGTACCTGTGAACAGTGTGCTAGCATAACTGAACAAAATCATGTAGAAAAGATTATGAATTAGCCTATTGCAGTGATAATCTCCAACTTACAGGGCTAGCTTTTTTTGTTGTCTCAAGCACTGGACCAGTATGAGAAGTTTAGCTTTGGAAAAAACTATTATGCTTGAGGTCTACTGATATTTTATATCTTGCATTTAAAACGGTTATCTTCATTAGGGAATTTCCTGCTGGGAGCAATAGGGTATCCTTTGTTCGTATTTGAAATAACAAATAACGCACAATAGGCTGTTACAAACGCTTTAGAGTGAAGATTTATCGTATTGTCATTCTTCAAATTCGATGCGTATAAAATTCCAACGGAAGGCAAATCCATTGAGTCCCACATAAGTCATGATATTTAGCTGAAAAGTTTTGCATAAGATAACCCAAACAGTCTGGAATCTGAGCAATTTGTGGTACATATTTAATGTCTTTCTAGATGACACCAGACTCAATTTTATTATTCATTTGCTTTAAAAATCAATTCTCTATATGAATTAAAAATAATTATTATAATTATCACATCAAAGTTATATATACATATATATATATATATTCACAACAGTGTGTTAGCAAAGATTTAAAATCATTGAGAGATCTGCAGCTTAACGGGGTGCACTCAGCCTCGTGAGGACAATTGAGTAGCTGTCTGACAGTGAGACAGCGCCCCGATCACGAATACCAAGATTAACGGCCGAGGGGACCCGACGCGCTGATCACGCGTCACCCCAATATCTGCAGGCCAAATGGCTGGGCAGCGGTCGCTTGGTCGGCCTTAGCCCGTCATGGGCTGGATAGTGCCAGGGGTTGTTGTTGATCTGCAGCTTAGCTTGATTTCACATAGAAGAGGCTCATATCAGACAAATATTTACTGAGCCGGTACAATTTTAAGATCCGTTCGACGTTATTTCCATCTAGCGCTCTCAAGTAATACATCTAAGAGATCGTAATTTCCGCACGTCTGAAAAAGGAATGCGCCCGCGTTGGAGAACTAATCCTTGTCCAAGCAACACGCCTTCGGCGATTGTTATCGCGCCTGAATTGTTATCGCGAGGAGAATTTGATGATCGTCTGCCGTTATAACAGCCACTACCAGCAAATCTATTCTAATGTTCCGAGATGCCCTTTATAATATGCTTTAAGAAGATATAAATGTTGGGTAGACACTACGCGATTCCGGCTTTGTCCCATAGTGAAGAATTCCGTAAATATGGAGTTGCCATAAAATAAAATTATTATCAGTGAACTTCCAGAACGTCTCGGAGTATCAGCTAAGTGGAAATGGTCCTTGTAGCTATTCTGTTATAATGTGTCATGTTTTGAAGAAAACTGATCACGATATATATATACTCCCCAACTTTCAGTGTTAAAAGTTCCGTAATTTAATCTGCTAAGGTAGGGTTAAACTGGAGACCGTTCGTGTTTCTCTATGAAGTTATTTGGTGTTTATTTTGTCCCCAGTTTGTTTATATACGCACGTAGTGGAGAATCATATTGCTTGTTTATGGGTTTATTAATTTAAATGGGTGCTTGTTGTTGTTGTTTCTTTTCCGTATCTAGACGAGTTTTATTTTAGTGCGTGTTACTTGCGTTTGTTTTATGTTGTGAAACGCGATTGTATTTATGAGAGATGTTTCTTACCAGTTCCTAGCCCCTTGCAAGAGTATGGGATCTTTCAGGGACCTTTAGGGACTGGTATTCTTTAGGTTAGTTCGCGATTTTAATTGTGCCTAGACGTAGGAGGGTGTGTTGTTCATTGCTTTGGATGTAATATCTTTTTGCTGGAACACACACCAGTTTTATTTTATGTTTCAAGGGGTTGTTCTTATCATGCTTGTCATTTGTGAACTCCAAGGATGGCCGATTAGGTTTTATTTTTATCCTTGGAGACTGGGCAAGCATTATCTATGTATGTTTCAGAAATATGTTTCATTTACAATCACGGTTCTAGACTTATTTTTAAGGGTGGGTGTATGTCGTTTGTTTAAGTGGGAATTTGACTGAAGGTCGAGGGTCATGTTTAGTGTTGTTCTGTTTTGTTGTGGCCTTCAGTCAGCAAGCAACGCGTGATCCCATTACGTTATTAAATCAGGTATATTGGTTACTCTTCCGAGATGATGGAATGTGTGTTCGTTGTACGTGCCTGGGATTGCAATTGACGCTTATTTGCATCCCGCAAGGTAACTGAACCTTGTGCTTTCGTTCGAGAGAAGTTTTGTTCTACCAGCTCATGAAATCGTTTTGTTTTATCTTCATTTGCGATTTGCTTGTTTTAATTTTACTGAACTGATCTATGTTTATTTGCTGAGTTTGTATGTCACGGCACGTCATGTGAAGTGTAGTGGCTTGTGAAGTTTTGTAATTATCCTGTGTTTATTGACGTGTCATTTAAGGGTCGTTGCTGTTGTTGGTTGTTTCTTTGGGTAACTTGGTGTGACATACAGGTTAATGTAAGGGTGGTCGGATAGACAGTTCGTGGGAGACACGATTTCATATACTTCTAAGAATGATGCTTCTGACTACCTTCTTGTAGTCAGCCTGTGGTGGAACGAAACGCACTATTAACACTATTGTTAATTTCTGCCCCTTTACTGAACGATCTCCAGCGACTTAGGCATTCACCTCGTCGTCGACATTCTCCTTTTATAGATCTTTATTGTGTGTTTTACGTTTTATCGTTTTACTGTTTTATTATACCATGTACATATTTTATTACAGGCCCATCATCCCTCATCTTACCATTTCATGCACCCCTCACGTCCCCTTTTGCAATGTCTTGTTTTTTGATATTAAATTTTATTTTATTTTACAACCTCTACTCGAAAAGTGTAGTCATTGGATGGTTGGTGCTCCATCGAGTTCACCATGTGTTAAAGGTCTCGACTAAGGTCTCAATGGTCCGCGTCCTCAACACCTGCACGCCTCATTTACCAAAGCACCGGGGGTGTATTTATTAACTAACGTGGTTTAGGCGAAAACCATTGGTCTGCCAGATGCGATATAATACCGTACCGAATGCGTGGGGTTGGCAAAACTGTACATGATGCTGGAATTTAATCTATATACGTCGTCCTATTTGGCATGGCTGGATTGGTTACAGACAATGGAGGAAAAAACATATATTACTAGATCATCTCCAGATTTTTTCCTGACCATTACTGCGGGTATTTTGGCTAATTTCAGTAGTTTGAGAATTTTTACTTAGGTTCTGGTGTTCTGTACTGTTACCACTGCAGCTTGCTTATATGTAAACATGTACATATAAACATTTCAAAATGTGATAGCCTATTATAAAAGAATACGGTACCGGTATAACTAGGTTTAATTCTCCCATTCACAACAAACCTGACTCGCATTTAGGGAGGTTTGTTGATCTGCTACTTTACATTTAGGCCTTAAAAGGACTAGACGTGGTCACTTGCACGTTGATTTCAAGCTAATGTATTAGTTCTTAGGGTTTGTTATTATATTAAGAATATTGTGAGGTTTGAAGCCGTGTACCACTCATATCAGCTTGGATTGAATGGCTTTTTTAGTCCACGCGTGGCGAAGATAGTTCCACGGGCTTTAATAGTTGCAGATTCCCGTATTCAATAGCATACATTCTTATCTAGATTTGGCAACGTCACACAAATAAACATGGCACTGACCTCAGAAAGAACATAGCAACTAAAGGGTGAGAAAAGGGAAAAACCAGTTCCGTCCAGTTAACACCCGGGGTATATTAGGTGGAATCCTAACGTTTTTCCGGGCCGAGGTAGTGATCACAGATGAACATTCCTGGCCACACCCCCGATGATGTTTGTTGAATCTCCCGCTGTCTGCACCTGACTCCGAGAGGGAATTACATGCGGTGAATTCAACGCCCACGCTAACTGATGATCAGCGGATCTCTAGATTTTCATGCCGACAATGCGGGTCGTGAGGGCCTGGGTAGCCAAGATATGCATCAAGCAACGCAGCAAAGTCCTATTGCAGGTGAAGATAACGCGTAGCCCACGTAAATGAGCATTCAGCGGAAAAGTTTTCCATGTCGGCATTGCGCGCCGTGAGGGTCTGGGCAGCCAACATCATGATCATCGATCCCTGATGATACTCGGGGACACCCGATCCATAGAGATTAATGAGGTCATCATTCAAAATGACCCTCAGGATCGGTCGATAGGTTACCGATCGGCAGCAGCATTTGCCAAAGTTGCCACTATGGTCACAAACGATCTAACGAATTACCAATGCGCTTGGGAGGTCATTCGGCACGGAGGTAACTCCTTAAAGTCAGCGTAAAGTAGACCACACCACTATACATAAGGGTCAACTGGGTAAGCCCATTTGAACAGAAAACTTGTAGTTTTCCCAAACCACAATCTGCATTTGTTGGTCACTCGGTCCCCAAGCCCTTTAGGGTACTAGTCATTCCGATACCACATTGCAAATTGGACGAATGTCACTACGATTACTATACGTACTTAAGGCCCTATACCAAGTAACGTATTTCGCCGGTCCAAGGGTTATAGTAAGACCTTAGAGGCACTCTTGAGTCCCGACACCACCCTGCGTATTGCAAAAAGCATTTTCCAAATGTCAGTCCGCCGAGACAGTAATTATACTGTTCTACATGGACGCACCGAGGCCTAAAGGCCAGGCGATGCTCCACGCCGTCACAGTAGGCCACATGCATCACTGTGCACGCATGAGGTATGTATGAATACGGCGAGGGCAGATGATTATCTCCCCATGCTTTCTTTTACAGGTGAGTTCCAACGAGGGACCACAGATACCCACAAATGGAGTACCTGATAATATGGTACTAGGTGAAAGGTACCCAATGGTAATAGAGATGTACATGGCAGTGGTAGAGCCATTAGCCTTGTGAATAGTATATGTGATCACAGGTGATTATGCGCATATTTCCTTACTAATACATGCATACATGTTTGTTTTTAAAATATCCAGGTTTTTATATGTGCACCTACAGGTACGAGCGCACCAGCAGCACCATTATCACGATATATCACCTCCAGGCCCGCACACCAGCCGGCCTGGACCACTAAAACACATGCTTTCCAATTCTCTTTTCTCACAGGTGGCGATGATGTCAATAATGCATTATATATATTCTCCCCAACGCCCACACACGTCTTAATATTGCTACTCACCCACACACTATTTTCCCCTCTATGTTTTACACTTCTTACAGCAAAATTCGAACCACGGTGGTGAATACCTCTGGGATATTCCCAACCAAAGGTCGAATCACCGACACATAAATACACCCACAATGAGAGGTGAATTACGGCCACACGGCTCGGACCAATATTTGTAAAGGACAGGTTGTGCTGCTAATAAAGTTTCGCTCACCCACAGGGGGCAAATTATTTAATATAAGCTTAGTTCAACGGCTATAGCCAGCAGGTACCTGCTATACTAGTTAATAGCATCTAGCGCGCATAAGAATGATATGATACATTGTAGGTAGAATATGGTACTACGCCCACGGGCAACATACTGATGTCCAATCGATTGTAATTCTCATCAACGACATTGTTTTTGGGTCAGTCCATACTGTTTACTATTATTTTATGCGATTATAACCATTATGTATTTTTAATTACACCCATGTACACCATTACACACATTGCTTTTCCTTTCTGCTCTTTAACTTCACCACTTGTAAAAATGTCTCTTTTCACCCCCACACAATAAACCACTGATATATATACCATTAAAATACACCCTGAGACATTTTTTTGTTTTTTCTCCACTCTATCCCTATTATACACGTACATGGCACACGGAAGCAGTTTTTCATCCACAACAGACCTATGATAATGTGATCTCCACACCCTTAGGATGTTTTTTTCCTTCCGATGTGACCATGTACCCCTTATATTGTTTGTATACCATGTTAAGGTTATGATATTGAATTGTCATATATATATATATATATATATATATATATATACACACTGTTTATCTATACTATTGTAATACTGCTGCCAATGAGCATATCAAAGCATCACATATTATTGTTTGCTAATTTCATACCAAAAATGTAAAAAACCGTTGTTCCCCCACCCACACATTTACACATGCTCGCTATACACAATCCGACGGCACCCACTTCACATCCTTCGAGGCACTTTCTACGAACAACTCTCACACATCATTCTACGCTAACTCCCATGATACACCCCATCTATCAATCAACTTTACTCTCACATCTTCGACTCGCCTACCACGAGGCCATCTACACACCCCCAACGACGTTACCACCCTATTTCCAAAGGGAAATACAGAAGAGAAGCAAATAAGAGAGAAGAATTAGAAGAAAGAAGAAGATGTCCCTATTTGCAAAAAACTACCCCTACGTCTTAGTCTCGTCATCGAGGACGATGACTAACTCCGCCAGAGGAGTTGTTGTATCCGTAGGATACCACCCCACCCCCTATTATTCACACCCCATACAGATACATCCAAATACATGACTTCAAACCAACTTCTACGATCTACGGCTACATCTAAAAATCATACAACTCAATAAACTCAGGTAGACTCACGCCTGAACTCGAACGACCCCGGTAGGGCTTCGACACTAAATGAATGTGCAACTCTGCACGCGCTGCACTTCCAAATCCATAAAAACCTCGGAGAGTTCATGACTCGGGGTCATTCTTGAACAGACCTTGTGGTGTAGTGCCATACCGCTGCAGGGCGACGTCACGACTGTTGCCACCTTGGTAAGTGTATAGCGAGTATAATTTTACACACACACACCTACACTTTCATCCCCTATTGCTTGTACTGTAATTGTATCTGGATCATTAACACTTTTGCTGCTCTGCAAACTTAATAATATTTCTTCTTAGAAGTATACACATTAAAACTAGACGTCTTTAGATAACTGGTCATTCCATGTATTTAATTAGCTAGTAAGTTCCTACCCTCTAGATTTCCTCCAGGTAGGATCCTATAGCATTATTGTTTAGTTGCTTCGTGGCGTCAGCGGACAGCCACTTGCTACTCCGTCACAGTGTTTGTATCAGCGGATTCGCTCTAAGTCTTCGCTAGCCAGCTTACGCTAGCATTAAGCCGAGTAGCGGCTGCACCGTTAAAATCCTTATTTGCCAAACCTCCCTCAGCACCACTTTCACACCCCCGAGCTTTCCCGACAATCTGCACAATCGGGAAGCTCGTCCACAGAGCTACGTCTATGCCCCTAGATAGCTCAATCACACTACCCGCTCCACTCGCATCTTAACTTCCCCCAAAACACCACATTGTAGGGCACCCACACAAAGAACCCCTACAATATTGTATATATTTTTCACCTGTATTCTCAAACATAGATGCTATAGCCTAAGTGTAATGGATCTGATGATGATCGCTTGACGATCTAAACTGGTCATCCTAGTGTATTAATCTTATGTAATTTATTTCAGGATTAGGGCATAACCCAGCTCTATTTGGGTACATTCGTGTTGACCGACTGAAAAGCACCAAACTTTTGTTTTGATATTAAGAATATATCGGCTATTTATGTAGTAGGTTAACACTGGTTATATAAAAGAAAAACAACGATTACTGGTACTTACCACAGAATGTTTTGTTGGTATGAAGCTCTTTCGTTTAATTGCTAATACCCAACGTTTCTTCAAATTCTCTTCTTCGAAGAACGTTGACACTTGAACTTTATTTTCATTATCAAAATTACCCCTGCATTTCGGCACACAACGCTTGTAAACCATATTTTACAGAAAAAATGAAAAAGAAATAATCGCAGAATAACTACAATGGCATGCTCCCACACACCTTCCTTCGAGATCCACCATCTTGGCTATTTTCAATTCAGTGCAGCGGCCTTGTATCTAGGTGCCGTTGCCTTGACAGGTGGATTTGACAATGTGTCAAGTTTAAGAAGAGGGCTCTGTAACGGGCGTAAATTTTACAATATTTCTCCTGTCACGCACTGACATATTGTCAGATCGAAGTGTCGCGACTTGTTGACAATTATACCAAATTGTCGGACCTGTCGAGTTTTATGAAATAGGGCACAGAGAGAATGTACACTCGCAGATCATATGTGGAACCAACTTCATTCGGGGAGTACTTTTGAAGACACACATGTTACCTTTAGTGGCTCTCAGGGGATTGATGACACACTTGGTAAACCAAATAGTCATGAAGCCGTCAGTGGCGGTTCGTACCCTAGAACAAGGTTGGGGCATAGCACATTTTTGATAAAACATACGCCTATAATGGTACATGAGATAAGTTTATAGATCTCCAGCCGGTTGTCTAGGTGAATATGCAAATTTATATTTGACTAGTGGACCCGTGCGAACTTTCGCAACGTGAATGTAGGTTTATGGGGTAGTAGGGAAGAATGCGGGATTGATTTGTTGCTTGCCTTGTTCCACAGCTTTTATGGCTTTCGCCACGGCAGTGGCACTACCCAAAGGCGAGTCCAAAGCTGACACCTCTGCAAATAAAGCCGGCAAAAAAAAACCCACGCTTAGCAACAGGAATGACTCGCCCACGTTTTTTCTCTCTTTCTTTCTTTCTTTTTATTGATGCATTATGGTGCGATCTCGGAGCTTAGACAATCGCACCGGGTATGAGGCAGATCGACTTGGTTTCCGACCTGGCTTTTTTCTCTTTTTGAGTTTTTTTTCATGTTCATTGCATATCTTTATTTCACCATGATGCTACTTGGTGAACCTTTCACAGCAAACATTCGATAACAACTAACGTAGATTAGGCCCCTTAAAACAACAATTATCATCATTATCATCATCAACTGACGTAGAGAACTTTATTTCATAGCAGTATGTTCCAATTCTATATAAAGCGGAAAATAATTCACCGTTTTCCCAGCTTCCTTTTCCTAAAACGTAAGCATAAGATTGAAGGATAATTCATCTCCAACATTTACTCTTTGATGGTTGTGGACCAACAGTCTATCACCGTTTATTTGTATTTTTAAATGTTTCTCATCAGGCATGGCATATTTAATATGATTCACGCCATCATAATGCAATCGATAATGACTTAAACCAGAAGCAAGCATATAGGTAGGAGATCATTTACCAGTGTTGGTGGGGGAAAGGTTTCCGTCATTGTCCAGTTTTTGATTTGACAGATACACTAAAAATACAGATGGGACAAATTTATAAAGCCTTTTCACTGGAAAGGTACATAACGTTTCGTGCAGACATCATTTTCGTCTCGAGGCTCTTGCACATCAATAATACGATGATGATTGGCTGAATAGCCCTCAGCGGTTAGTCTCGGGGCCATGTGATAGACACTTTGCGATCGACATAGCTTTTTGTAGCCACCTCTCGAGACTGTTTTGACAAAGAGGCGGCCGAGGCCATAGTTACACGAGCTCGCCCAAACACGTCCATGGTGATAGAGGTTAACTAACCTATCCTACTCACCGCTTGCCTATATATAAACCTTATACACACACATAAAAAACTCAGTCGTCGTCACTATGGAGTTAATGAAACAACCTCATGCTTTGCCCGTCTCTGATTTGGTTTCAGAGCTATCAGTGTCCGTGTGCGAACCTAAACGTCATGGCAACCTATTCCCGTCTACCGTTCGATGTATTATGGTGGGGCCTTTGGGCTGTGGAAAGACCAATGTTTTGCTGAACATTATTACCACGCCTCATGGCCTACAATTTCAAAATATTTATATTTTTGCCAAATCCTTGTACCAACCTCTGTACGTGTATCTGGAACAAATTATGTCTTCGTTATATAAAGAAGCCATGGGCTATTTTACATTCACCTCATCTCAAGATGTCATTCAACCAGACCGCATTCAATCAGATTCCATTATAATTTTTGATGACATTGCCACTCAACGACAGGCCATTATTCAAGAGTATTTTAGTATGGGACGTCATAAACAAGTGGATTGTTCTTATCTGGCTCAAACCTATTCCAAAATCCCGAAACAGTTGATTCGTGACAATGCCAATCTCATCGATTTGTTTCGTCAAGACTCTAGAAATCTCTCATATTTTTCAAGATCATGTGAATCCAGATATGTCCTTTACAGCTTTCACACAATTGTGTGCCTCATGTTGGAACCATCATCCCCATGCCGGTTTGGTTATTAATAAACAGAGTGAACGATGTGAGGGACGTTATCGCTTGGGTTTTGATCATTTTATTTCTGTTTAAAAAGACCTAGGGTTTGACATTTCCTGTTAGTGTGTCTTTACCTTCACCATGGCGAAGGCCATAGGGTACAAAACATGTTCAAATCATGCTGCGTATTATTCAGGCACGAAATACGATTCGACATAAATTTCGTGAATCACAACGTTTAAAAAACGTTAATCCTTTACCCATGCTAAAACATGCTCCATGATCGGTTGATTCCATGAGGTTCAAACCAAATGCTTCTGCTGCTACCTCTCAAATCAAACCCTAAACAAGTTCAAAATTTACTCACAACAGGTTCAAAACGACAGGTAAAATCCTCCTCCTCGAATATTAGTGAACTAGTACATGAAGAACAAGAAGAAAAAAGAACATGGACAAAGTGAAAGTGAAAGCGAAACCGTATTTAGTCCTGAAAGAAAAAAATCCTCACCTCTTCAAAATTTCTGAAAACAAAACAAAAATCATCGTCATAGCAGGAACACCGTCTTCCTCCACATCCTCTCCGTATTAACAAGTATTGGCCACCACTCAAAATAAAGCTCACCTCAAAAACATTTTAATCAATCTTTATGGGGCAACACTGGAACCATATTTAACCCTTCTATTTATTGGAAAGACAGATACCACGCATGATGTTCACTATGAGAATGATAGTTTTAAAATTGGGGATTCATCCATTAAATTTGCTCGTACTAAAGCTGTCATTAAAAAGATCAACTATAAATTAACACCAGGACTGCTAAAGCTGCTATTCTCTCGCACCCCCTCTCTACAAGATTTTACGACCGAGGACTTTACTAAATATAAATCCATTTTATTAGACACCAACGCTCACAAAAGAAACTATAAATCCTCTCAGCAGCTCAATGCCAATACATCCCAAAAATATAAAACCATTATTGCAAACATGTCTGGTAAGCGAAAACACCACCCTGCCTCTGGTGTAAGGTTTAAGAAATTAAAACCCTACATAGATATAACCTATTGGAATAACCCAAATCAGTTAGTAGAGCGCTTATACTTGCTTCATGCGTCAAAACAAGCCGGGCACACAGGACATGAGGCAGAAATCGCCCACATTGAACAACAATTCCGAGATGCCCAAATTATCATATAACTCATCCCCCATCGAAGTGGGCATCGGTCATGAATTGCATAAACCAGCCCGACGCATTTATGAACGCCGTCGTGTCATTTTCAAAGGAATCGATGAACTTTGTCAGGCAGACTCGGTTGAGATGATACCTTATTCTAACGTTAACGATGGCGTACGCTATATGTTGACCGTCATTGATGCCTATTCCAAAATGGTTTTTGTCGAAGCAGTAAAAAATAAAACTGGTGTCTTAGTCACAAAGGCCTTTCAACATATTATTCAACAATCAAAACGCCAACCCAACTTCTTACAAACCGACCAGGTGAAAGAATTTTTCAACAAGGATTTCTCCAGGTTTCTCAAATCTAAGGATATTCACCATTACACCACGTATAGCAATCTCAAAGCTAGCGTAGTTGAACGTTTCAATCGAACATTAAAAAGTTATATGTGGAAAGAGTTTACAATACATGGTTCCTATCGATGCATAGACTGGTTAACTCAACTTGTGTCATGATACAACAACGCCATTCATTCCACCATCAGCATGAAACTTCGTCTCGGCACCAAGAACCTACCCAGACTCAATAGATTGTTTAACCCTATAAAAAGAGCTGACCCTAGGTGACATCACCTTATAATTGGAGATTTTGTTCGCATCAGTAAACATAGAAGTGTGTTTTCAAAATCGTACACTCCTCAGTGGACGACAGAAATTTTTAAATTCGTCAAGTCAAGCTATGTCAACCAGTGACGTATCTCTTAGAAGATCAAAGCGGTAAACCCAACAAAGGACGATTCTATTATGAAGAAGTGCAAAAAACATTATATCCTGACGATTATCTCATTGAACGAGTAATTCAAGTCAAAGGTGCAAAATATTTTGTTTCCATTCACGTTTAATTCATGGGTCAATAAACGTGATATTTTGTAATAAAATCCTATTTATTTATTTATTTAGACTAAACCCCCTTTTTTTCAAAGAAGGTGTATAACCCCCTCTCCCATCCAATCCAATCCATCATGGTGAAAAAGAAATCATCTCCATCATACCCATAAGTCATTCCCGTTTACCAAAAATATCTCAAATATCACAAAAACATAGGTTAAACCCCCAAAACGTGCATAGGATTTTCACCTACCGACTTCAAATTTCTGGTGCGTGTAGAGGGGGTAAATACCAACCATTCATCACAAACAAACTTTTTTTTTCTCATCTTCACCATTTCCAAAATAGTTACCATTTTTCAAAATTCATTTTTTCTTTTGGCCTACACACTTGATACTTGGTTTCTGCCTAGAGGGCATAGGCACCTTTCATTAACGTCAAACAAACTTCTTTCTTATCTTCACCGTTTCCAAAATAATAAAAAATCAAAAACAAAAATTTTCAAATTGTTTTATACCTACACACATTCTTAGCAAAGAGGACGTCACTCCAACTCCAACAACACCTCATTCGTTAAAATCCGACCATCCGTTCGACAATTACCACCAATGTTCTCCAGAAAGTAGGCTATCATTTTTTCCCTCCTACAAACTTGAAACTTGCTGTCCACCTAGAGGGCATAGACACCTTTCATTAACGTCAAACAAACGTTTTTCTTATCTTCACCGTTTCCAAAATAATCAAAAATTCAAAAACAAAATTTTCATTTTTTAAAATATCAACACACATTCTTAGCAAAGAGGACGTCACCCCTACGTCAGCAATACCTCATTCGTTAAAATCCGACCATCCGTTCGCCAATTATCGCCAGAAAGTGTGCTATCATTTTTCTCCTCCTACACACTTGAAACTTGCTGTCCACCTAGAGGGCATAAGCACCTTTCATTCACGTCAAACAAACTTTTTTCTCATCTTCACCGTTTCCAAAATAGCGCCAATGTCAAAAACAAAAATTTTCATTTTTTTTTAAATACCAACACACATTCTTAGCAAAGAGGACGTCATCCCAACGCCAACAACACTTCGTTCGTTAAAATCCGAACATGCGTTCGGGAGATATCTCCAAAGTTCGTAGGAAAGTAGGCTGGGAAGAAGAACTCTCTGCACCCCACTACTTAAGAGGTTACACGAGAATCGATGTACTGCCAGACTCCTTCCGTGTGGGTCTCATGTTACGAAGTGCTGAATGTTGCCTCGTGGTGTCACCCAGTGTTCAGTCGACAGAATGCGCTGTTTGAACAGGAAGTCCAGAATGTCATTCTTTTGGGGGTCAAAACTGGTGAATGTCGTGATTTGTTTCATTGTCGGCTATTTGCCCATTGTATAGTTTTGCTGTGTATGGGACTGGCATTTTAACCTTGGCTCATTCGGTTTACAATAGGAATGAATATTGTTCCTCACTGTCTTGGGTTCGTTTCTAGTATTCCATGGACTTTCTTTTGTTTGGAAACTGCCCTTGCAGTATCTTGGGGCTAGTTTGGGTATTAGCGCCTGATGGTGGCTTCCCCGTCAAATGTAAATTTATATTTTCGGATAAACCTGTACACTGTAATAAAGGCCTATTAGCGTTTACTACAGAGTTCAGTTTGTATGTATCGGAGACCCTCGCTAGCCCGCTCGCCCGCGGTGCGAGCCTATCTCCCGCCACGCACTTTGCCGTTATGCGGCGCCGCGCGGCACTGAGTCATTGAGTATAGGTATTTGTACTTACCTAGTTCACAGCTGGTGCTGAAAATGTTCGTCATTCACTGGTACACATCGCTGGCATCTTTTTATAAAACTGGCATTTACTCTCTGAAGTTCCTCAGCACCGATTGACTGTATTTCAGCTGCAATATAGTTTTTAAGCTCATTTATAGTGTGAGGATTTCTCGCATACACTCTATTTTTAAGCGCCCCCCACAAATAAAAGTCACATGGTGATAAGTCTGGGCTTCGCTGGGGCCACACGTTCCGACTTATAATCCTAGTACCAAAAATGCGACGCAATTCTGTCATGGATGCTTCGTCATTGAGAGCAGTGGTAGCATCTTGTTGAAAATAAGTTGACAATCGCTCTCCGTAAGTCAGTTCGTCAAAAAAGTTGGTCAAAGATCACATTGAAGTACAAATTTAAGTACAAATTCCTATACTCAATTACTCAATGCCGCGCGAGCGCCGCAAAATGGCAAAGTGCCTGGCGGGAGACAGGCTCGCACCGCGGGCGAGTGGGCTAGCGAGGGTCTCCGATACATACAAACTGGACTCTCTGTATATGTACGTCTATATTATGTTCTATTGCCTTCGACAGAGCTATTACGTCTATCGAGGATGCAAAAATGCCATCTCTAAGCATGTACGCCAAGTATTCTTCAGGATTTCGAAATAAATTTTCCTGGCTGTCAGTAACGTAGTTGTGTATGTATTGTGCGGCTTGTTTCCGAAGAAAACTGTGGTTTTGCTCGGTACCATACAATAATACGCAGACTTCACGAAATAGACAGTTTCCTTCCATCTCTCATTACGTCTCTTATCTTATAATTTTGTTCGAGGTACTCACTGGCCGAAATTGAATTTATAATACAGGGTGTCCCACCTAACTCTGCGACCTCAAATATTATCGAAATGGAACAAGATATGAAAAATCTACTTGTGCAGGAATGTAGCCACATTGGGGGGTCACACAATGGGAGGATATGCACAATCCAGGAAATTATAACAATATCATTTTCAACGCAAAGTTACCTTTGTTTAAATGGAACGTACATGCTTTTTCTAGCAAAATCATAAGTGAACATACAATTATTGATAACAGAATTGATTTCACTTCTCTAAACCTCGTACTTTCTGAAATAACTTAAGTTGTAGAGGACGGTAAAGGTGACACTGTTTGGTGCGGTATCATTGGCAACCGTATTGTAGGTCCCTATTTTTTTTTTATCAGGGAACACTAAACGGACAGCGATATGCATAATTTTTTCAAGACACGTTACCCCTTCTCATGCAGGACGTGGGATTCGAAACTCGTGTATCAATGTGGTTCCAACACAGTGGTTCTGAACCCGTAGAAGTCTGCGGACCCTTCAGCCTAAAATTGAATCATGTACGGATAACCCCCTCCCCTCAATACACCTTATCAGTTGTAAACGTTCCTCAATAACCCTTATTTTTTAGATATTTCAATTCAAACCCTGATAGTCATTGCCGCGAATACATTCGGACGATTCTCGTTCTACGCATATCACTTCAGAAATCCCTATTTATTGGCCACTTTTTCATACGTGCTGGTGGACTCTTTTCACCCGCAGACCACTCCCGAGGCAATCGTGGACCACCGGTTAAGAACCACTGTTCCAGCATGATGGGTGCCCCGCATATTTCGCACGTGTGGCCAGAGATGTAATGGATGCGAAGTTTCCAAATTGGTGGATAGGACGTGGTGGTCCTGTGAGATGGCCAGCACGGTCCCCCGATTTGACGCCATTAGACTACTTTCTCTGGGGCGCATTGAAAGATAGAGTCTATCAGGAAGTCCCAACTATAATGGCGAATATGCAACAGCGTATTACTGCGGCGTGTGCGTAAATATCTGTGGAAACACTGGGATCAGTACAACGCTCTCTTGTTCACCGGCTACAGAAGGGCATTGATGCAAACGGTGGTCAGATTGAACATCTGCTGAAGTGACACAGTTTCATCAGTTAAGATGTTACTGCTTACTTGTGAATGCCTTTCCCTTGCTGGATGTAATTTAAAAACATGGCGTTCCTTTAAGCTATAGGCCACAATTTGTTTAGGAAATCGGTAATTGTACCTTTTGTACTATGTGTACAGTTCTACACTTGTGTTAAACTTGACAAACAGTGTCTCCATTGCCATCCTCTACAACGTTAGTTATGTCAGAAGGTACGAGGTTTAGAGAAGTGAAACCAATTCTGTTATCAATAATTGTATGTTTACTTTCGATTTTGCTAGAAAAAATATGTATGTTCCATTAGAAAAAGGTAACTTTGCGTTGAAAATGATATTGTTATAATTTCCTGGATTGTGCATATCCTCCCATTGTGTGACCCCCTGACGTGGCTACATTCCTGCGCAAGTAGATTTTTCATATCTTGTTCAATTTCGATAATATTTGAGGTCGCAGAGTTAGGAGAAACACCCTGTAACTTGTGTGGAGCCTACGTACTTAGTTTCCCTGCATGTTCGTTGAGGAGGTAACTTTTGTCGTTCTGAAATTCCTCCTTTGTCCACAAGCAGAGCAGGATGCGCAGTTACTACATCTGTCGTTTCTAGAATAGTTTTGATCTGATCTGTGTCTCGATTGAAAACTGCATTGTGTTTCTGTGGGTTGAGTTGCTCGGTATTCCCGTGGTGGACTTTGTGGAGGGGATGGTTGATAGTCCTAGCCGAGGGTAACAGTCCTCCACCCAACTGAGTCTTTGCTTCGTTGAAGGGGACCTGCCAGTCATCATGTTGAACCTCGTCCGTTTCTTGTCGTCAGTCCTTTTAACATGCCAGTGTTGGTGCAAGGTGTTGCACCAGATTCCGTGTCCGGAAAAGGTCTATTGAATTTCTTGTTGGTCTCCGAGGCTACTGCCGCTTGCAGGTCATGGTTTATAGCGTAGTGGGTACAACCTGGGGGTCGATGATTACACATTCTGTGTTGCACCTGACGATGATGGGAAGTCTGGAAGTTCGGCTCTCGTTCCACGTGCCACACTTTGTCCTGAAGGCCTGCAGATCGCATCATGTTGCTTGATTCTGCCTCCATGTGTCCTCCCGCAATTCTGATATATGTGAGACGCTGTTTTGGTAGCGTCGCGGCAAACTCGCAAGCGAGCTGCAGTAGTTCCCAGACGTGTGTTGGGCTCCTGGAGACGCTTGATGCGCCCAAGATACTGCACTAGTTATGTATGGACAGAGGGGATCTAATGAAAATGCTTCCTGTGTATTCCATTCTGTAAAGATGCTTAATCTGGAAGGAATTAAGAAGGTCCGTTCATTGCCGATGGCTTTGGGGGGCAGGGTAAAAATATACTCTGCTTGCAATGGTTGCAAATTGGCTACTTCACTCACCCTCAAGTGTCCAGGAAGTTGACATGTACGGGGTGGCCCGGGGAACAGAGTTACAGCAGCGTCCCTGTACATAGGCAACACCTAATGCATTACCGTATGGTGGGTGGTCTGTACTGTATCAGATTTCAAAAGAGCTGTTAGTAGTGATTGCATGTTAATGATGGCAGGTGGTACATGTCAATCTTCAAGAACTGCAGCAGAATATTTCTGATGAGATTGCAGCTGCGATCTGCCTTACGGAATTTGCTGACCAGGGCTTGTTTTTTTTGTAACCTGGAACTCTGTTCCCGGGCTAGTTTTATTTGCCACACCCTGTATTTTCCAATTCGAGGCCACTCTTCGGGTTGTGTTCAAAAGATATTTCAAAACGACAGGTAATAGTAAACGCTGAGGAGTACATCGAAATAATCTCAAAAAAATCCAAAATAGTCAAGGTTAAAACAGAAGACTGTGGTATATTTGATTGGAATTTAGAAGCAGAAAGGACACTGAAGCCTCTACGTGCTTGGCATTTCCAGTTTTCTCCCTGTAAGAGATGCAATCGCAAGAGACCTACCAACAGCAAACGAGAGAACTCCCGCATGCTAGACATAGACATCACAAAAACGGACACACATATTGCTCAAACGGTTCCGAGACACAGGAACGAAACCTTACCAATCCTAAGAAAATTGCATATGTCAAACGACTGCTTGAAATTCACTTGAGCGAGAACCGGCGACAGAATTAAAATTGTATTTTAAAAGCCTCGAATTGACAATGTCAACCCATCAGATTTGCCTAACCTTGCAGAGCCTGTGAACAATAGAAGAGTCTCCAAAAGTGTGTGTAGGAGATAACGTACGTCCTAATATTTCTGTAGTTTCAACAAGATAAACAAATAAGAAGTTCCGTGACGAATTAAAGAGTCTACTTTTCTTAAAATTTAAGATTTATGCCAATGATTAATCTATATGGATCTATCTAGAATAATGACGAAATTAAGTTGGTAATATCGAAATATCTAATTAGTTCGAAATACTGTATACCTGACATAATGTAGCCTAATAGAGAACTACAGTTGGCAGCCCTGGTACTGAATGTATTGTTAGTTCTATCTCTTCAGGTACAGAAAACAAAATTTGGTTGATGTCCAATGGATAGCATGGACGTTACGAGCAGTTAAACATTGGATCTAACAGCGCGCGTAAAATCATGTTGGCAACAACGTCATGCATGTATTGGTCAGAAATAATCTGTGGTGTCAATTTTGAATGAAATATATTAGTTAGTATAGAAGTTACATGCATTTTAAAATTGGACCTATTGGCAGGGTTAGAATCATGTTGGCAGCACTGACGTATATTAGTTACTCCAACTTTATCTAGAATGTCATGTACTATACGTGTGCAAAGTTTAGAGCTATTGGCTTGCATAATTTCAGATATATTGATATTAGGGTAACAAAAATAGAGACAGCCTATATTAACAGTTGGCAGACCTGGTTGCTCTTAAAAATACGCACAATCATATCTGTTATGGTACACATAGCACATACGAAATTTGGTTGAAATCCAAATGATAGTATAGAAGTTACATGTATTTAAAGTTGGACTTCTCCGCAGGCTTAGAATCATGTTGGCAGCACTGACGCATACAGGTTACTGCAAAATAATATAGAATGTCAGGTACTATACGTGTGCATAGTTTAAAGCTGTTGGCTTTTATACTTTCTGATATAATGGTATTTTGATAAAATAAATTGAGAGCATTTATTAACAGTTGGCAGCCCTGGTGGATCTTAAAAATACGCTCAGTCATATCTGTTTATGTACACATAGCACATACGAAATTTGGTTGAATTCCAATTAATAGTGCAGAAGTTATATGCATTCATAAATTGGACCTATCAGCTGGCTTATAATCATTTTGGCAACACTGATATGTATGGCCTCCTGGAAATTATACTGAAATATTATCTGTACATGTGCTAATTTCGAAATAGCTCCCATTCATACCTTCCAAGATATCCAACATGGAGCTCAAATTTCAATTGCGATTTTTCAGCAGTTGGTAGCACTGACATATTTTTTAAATATGGGCTTGAGATATTCATGTGTAGGTCTTTACTCTTACCAAATTTTGCTTCGATTGCTGCAGCCGCTTAGGAGTTGATAGGGGGGACACACACAGCCAGCCAGACAGACAGACAGACAGAAGGACAGACAGACACATTTGCCCTGATCGATCTCATAAGTTTACTTTTTCCTCATTTTTGCAAAATGTGAAAAGTAGGCTAAAAATAAGTGAGAGTGCCGAATTTGTAAAACACTACTTGAGTGTTATCCTTATTGCACATATAACAGTTTCTTGTTATAAATGAAAATCCACAGCCTGCTTCCAGTCTCCGACCGGGTCAGGAATGGAATGAATGAAGCCCCCATCTAGCGGCGAGGATATGAACTGGGCCGGCTGCCGAGGCCTGACGCACTCCTCTGGGGCAATGATTAAATGAATGACAGATGAATGAAAAGGATAGTGGAGAGTGTTGCTGGAATGAAATTTGACAGGGAAAACCGGAGTACCCGGAGAAAAACCTGTCTGCCTCCGTTTTGTCCAGCACAGATCTCACATGGAGTGACCGGGATTTGAACCACGGTCCCAGCGGTGAGAGGCCGGCATGCTGCCACCTAATCCACGGAGGCTTAGTTTCTTGTTATCCATGTTTTAATTTCAAGCCTTCAAATAAATTCAGAGGTCGGCTAAAAACCTTAGATGCAAAGTCAGCAAAATACCGTACACTTATGAGAAGCAAAAGCAGCAATCTCCAGATCTTTATTATCTTGTCTCACAGTTGCTTAACAATAACAAGTAGTTCCGTGAAGAACTATGTGCAGTAGCACATAGTGTAATGTTATACAGTGTTGGTATTACTACTAGTGGAGTGACACAGTGTGGTGCAGTAGCACCTAGTCTAATGTTATACAGTGTTGGTATTACTACTAGTGGAGTGGGGCAGTGTGGTGCAATAGCACATAGTGTAATGTTATACAGTGTTAAAATTTATATATATAGATAGTATGATCAAGTAGGGAGTGATAGAGGAGTAACACCTCTTTAAAAAACCTTGGTCCAGCTGGCCCGGCTGGTAGTACCTTGTTAGGGTCCCTTGCCTGGGTTACGGTGAAGTCCTCAACGGTAACTGCAGTGAAAGAGGTGAACTCTGGCACAGTGTGGTTGGCGGAAGGGGCAGCCTATTGCTCAGGTTTAATAGGGCAAACTATTGTCCATAGTTATGATGGGCAGGTTTTGGCCCAACGGCAAAATGAGCGGATGAGGAGCCAATCAATCTCATGGCTCCCAACGGTCAGAGAGGCGGAAGAGGCCACGCCAGACGGACTGCCTTTAAAGGCGCACCTCAGTAGTACTTGAGTATGAGGCAGTTCGTTGCAGTCTCTGTGTTCGGTCCTGCATGTCTCATTCTTTGTGAGCCGCAGGATAAGGCTCAGAGATCATAGTGTGTGGGTCTCGTCCTGGCAAGCTGAGATCCACCCTAAACAAATTCACGCCAGTGGCACTTCTTCCGAACGTCACTTTTCAAAGTCCAACGGCGATGGGATATGGACGGTGGGGGCAGGTTATGGGTGTAACTGGAAGCCCCTAGTTCGGACCTGCACGTTGGCAGCAGATGTGTGATGGTCGTCTTCCGGAGACATTGTGACTACTCAGGAATTCGGTCCTGCATCTGTGTTTGGGCAGGCCTATTTAGGATCACCGCTGCCCACCCCACATGGGGAAGGCCCTAGAAAAGGTGGGCTAAACATCGGAAGTCACAATCTTGGTCCGGCTGGGCAACCGCACTCAGCAGGACACCCCTCATGCGGTCGAAACTCAAAAACAGTAAAGAATCACAAATTGATTATTGGATCATGGAACATCAGAACCTTGCTTGATTTGGACAATAACATTAGACCTGAGATAAGGTCAGCTCTCGTAACCCATGAGTTATCAAGACTCAACGTTGACATTGCTGCTCTAAGTGAAACTAGGCTGTCTTCTGAAGGCAAGACTACTGAATCTGGAACAGGATATACCATCTTCTGGAAAGGAAAGGAGGAGGGTGAATGTCGTATTCATGGTGTGGGCTTCGCTGTGAAGACCAAACTGGTAAATTATCACCAACTTACGCCCATTGCAATCAGCGAAAGGCTCATGACTCTCCGCATACCACTCTCAGGAGGTTCCTTTATGACACTCATCTCTGCCTATGCTCCTACCTTAGATTCTGATGATGAAGTAAAGGCTCAGTTCTATAATCAGCTAAGTGAAATCATCTCCAAGGTACCATCTGCAGATAAACTCTTGCTCCTCGGTGACTTCAATGCCAGAGTTGGGAAAGATCACAGGCTATGGAATAATGTGATGGGCAAACAGGGACTTGGAAAATGTAATCCCAATGGACTGTTGCTTCTCGGTCTTTGTGCAGAACACGAACTTTTCATTACCAACACGCAGTTCCGGCTACCTGACCGCTTCAAAACCACGTGGATGCATCCTCGTTCCAACCATTGGCACATTCTTGATTATATCGTTACCCGGCAATGTGATAAGAAGGACACTCTTATTACCAGGACAGCAAGGAATATAGACGATGGGCGTAAGTTGGTGATAATTTACCAGTTTGGTCTTCACAGCGAAGCCCACACCATGAATACGACATTCACCCTCCTCCTTTCCTTTCCAGACGATTGTTCTTATATGTAAGCTCAGGATATCCATCAGACCTAAACCACCTAGGAACATCAACAATTTGTCAAGAAAGAAGTTTAATACATCCAAACTTCAGGATGAATCCATGTACAAACATTTTGGAAACAGGATCGTCACCCAGTTATCAGAAAACCCAGTAACAAATGATATTCAGCAAGAATGGGCCACATTACAGAAGATTATCACACAGTCAGCTGAGGAAACCATTGGTTTTATAGTGCGGAAAATACAAGACTGGTTTGATGACAACAATGAGGAAATTCTGTCTCTCATCAATTCCAAAAGGAATGCCTATCTTGCCCATCCTCAAGACCCAACTTCCAAAACAAAGAGAGATAAACTACTGGAACTCAAGGGTAAATGCCAGACGCAGATAAGGCAGATTAAAAATACTTGGTGGCAACAGAAGGCTCAGGAACTGCAGTGACTATCGGATGCTCAAGACTTGAGGAACTTCTATGCCGTACTCAAGGAAATATATGGACCATCTTGCTCATCATCAGGTACACTGAAAAGCGCTGATAATTCTACTACCTTTACTGATAGTCAAGAAATCTTGGAACGCTGGAAGGAGCACTTCTCCAATCTCCTAAATCGTCCTTCAGAAGCTGCTGAAGACTTCCTCTGTGATGTGCCGCAACAACATGAACAACTGTGGTTGGCAGTACCTCCTACTTATCATTAATTCAGTGCAGCTCTCACCCAATTGAAACCCAGAAAAGCACCTGGCCCAGACAACATCCCTCTGGAACTAATTCAAGCCGGAGGTCATTCCCTCAAAACAAGAATTTTCATCCTTATCCTCAGAATATGGGAATCAAGAAAGGTACCTGGAGACCTAAAGAATGCCACTATCGTCACTATCTTTAAAAAGGGTGATCGCAGTGTTTGTGGCAACTACCGTGGTATATCACTGCTATCAATTGTGGGGAAGATTCTTGCAAGAATTCTACTTAACCGCCTCAAGGTTATCTCTGAGAAGATCCTCCCAGAGTCACAATGCGGATTTAGAACTTCCAGAAGCACAATTGACTTGATTTTCTGTGTGAGACAGCTACAAGAAAAATGTAGAGAACAACAGAATCCACTCTTCTTAGTCTTTTATGACTTGGAAAAGGCATTTGATTCGGTTCCAAGACCAGCCATGTGGGCAGTGCTGAAGCGGTTTGGTTGCCCTCAGCGTTTTGTAGATCTAATCAAGGCTCTCCATGATGGCATGCCAGGTCAGGTTTGCCATCAGAATAAGATGTCCGATGAATTTCCCATTAACCATGGACTGAAACAAGGATGTGTACTGGCTCCAACGCTTTTTGAGCTGTACTTGGCTGCAATGCTTTATGATTCACCCACAAACATCCCAGGTGTTGAGGTCAAGTATCGTTTTGATGGAGGGCTTTTCAACCTAACTCGTCTCCGCTCCTTGAGGAAAACTCAGGTTACTAAGGTTACTAACATGTTGTATGCAGATGATGCTGCGTCACCAACTCTCACACCAGAAGAGCTGCAAAAGTCAGTTAATTGTTACAAAAGTGCATGTGATCGCTTTGGTCTTACCATAAATGTCAATAAGACTAAAGTCTTGGCACAACCTTCACCAGGCACACCTCTTCCTCAGTTCAATATCTCCATCTCAAATTTGCCATTAGAACAGGTTGACCACTTCTCGTACCTGGGCAGTACCATTTCTGTGAGCTGTACCCGTGAGCAGGATGTGGATAAGAGAATTGGCGCAGCCCACGCAGCGTATGGACGATTAGCGCACCGGGTCTTCATGAATAAAGATCTGTCTATGAGTACAAAGCTTATGGTGTACAAAGCAGTAGTCATTTCTACATTGTTGTATGGTTGTGAAACGTGGACCCTTTACCGACGTGATCTTAGGAAGCTTGAGCGTTTCCACCTACAAAAACTTCGATCAATCCTGAGGATTAAATGGGAAGAACGCATTACCAATATTGCTGTTCTGGAATAGGCTCAAATCAACAGCATAGAATCATCCATAATAGGTCACCAATTTAGATTGATTGGTCATGTCCATCGGATGGATGATGTGAGATTACCTCGTCAAATGCTATATGGTGAGTTATGCTATGGCACCAGACCTCATGGTGGTCCTAAGAGGCGCTACATGGACCAATTTAAGCAGACCCTGAAATTTGACAGGTCTTGATTCACAAACCTGGGACATGCTGGCTGAAGACCGCTCAACTTGGCGCCGTACCATCTCGGATACTGTAAAGACGTTTGAAAGGGATCGACGCACACATGAAGAGGCCAAGCGTCAAGCTAGGAAACTTCGAGGAGCCCAACCACGTCCTCCTTCAGCAATACTATGTGACTTGTGTGGTCGCTTGTTCCATGCCAGGATTGGACTCTTTAGTCACCGTAAACACATCCACAAACTGGACTGAAGGAAGAAGATTTATACTCGGATTCGAGTTAAAGCCGATGATGATACAGCCTATTTTCATATATCCTACTTACGTTAATTGCCTCTATCAACTACAACATTTCAGTTTGATTGCAGTTATAGATTCGTAGATATTGAGAACCGATTAAATATTGCGGATGGTCGCCATGTTGGATTGTTATATGTATAGGCCATAGAGTCATATACCATTAAAGGAAATTTATTGCGTAGGTTCATTATTCAAACTTTCATTTCGATCGCATGTTTGTGACACAAGAAATAAAAACTTTATTTTAAATTCGCACAGCCGCCATCTTGAAGTTATGTAAACAATTGAACTAAATAAGATAACAGTGCATTACAATGCGTATAAACATTTCCTGTACCAAGTTTCATTGCGTTTGGGTCATTAAATCGCGGGAAAGATCTATTTAAAATTTTCAAATTCGCTTGGCCGCCATATTCGTTTTGTAGTAAACCGGTTTTTGGAAGTCTAATAGATGGACTTCCAGTAGTGCCCTTTATCTTCGTACACAATTTCAGGGTAATACCGGTAATAGTTTCAGAGATGTAGAATGTCGGTGAAATATTTCGCACAGCCGCCATCTTGAGGATATGTTTACAATTGAACGAAGCTGGATGTCGGTGAATTACAATGGGTATAAACATACACTGTGCCGAGTTTCATTGCGTTTGGTTGGTTAAATCGCGAGAAACGTTAATTTAAAAGTCGCAACTTATCTTGGCCGCCATGTTGGTTTTGTAGTTACCAAGTTTTCAAAAGTCACATAGGTATACTTCTAGTAGTTCCCTTTATCACCGTACAAAATTCCAGGGTGATAACTGTAATAGTTTCGGAGATACAAAATGCTGGAGAAATATTTCGCACAGCCGCCATGTTGGATTGGTGAGACACAATAAAATTTGAAGGGCACTGTCGGGGTTGGCCAGAATGGTGATATGATTTTACCGAGTTTCATTGAAATCGTTCTAGCTGCATAGAAGTTATTAGGGGGACATACACCATCACACACACACACACACGCACACACACGGACAAAAGGTGATCTGATAAGCCTATTTTTTCATAAATGAAAATAGGCTAAAAATATTATGTAAAGTTGCTTTTCTGATGGTAATTCACGTAATGGAATAGTTGTTGATCGATTTCTCATTCCATGAACACCTCTAAAACGTTTTATGCTTCCACTGTAAAATTTTCCAAAGTGGAGATTGTTGTCTTTGCTTTCCTACAACACCTCACTTGTTTTGAAGAATCAAATAGCATACTTGAATGAGTCTTGGTCTTGTTGTTGTTGTTTCAATTAATGGGGCTTGGATATCATACTTGGGTGTACGCATTATTAGGTCAGATACCCTGTGTTATTCTGGTGTGGTAAACCATGTTCTGCTGATGATTATAGGTGTGTTTCATCGATCGTAAGGATAAGGAAGGAGGCAGCTGTGGTGGCCATAACTATCCAAGTCAGTGACAATGTCAGGTGATTATTCTACTCTACAGGCGCGCATCAGAGGAGGGGGGAGGATCAGAGAATCGAAATTGTTCAGAAAAATAGTATCACTAAAAACGCAATCACAAAATAACCAATCGTACAAAACATGACCATTTTCTTTGGCAAGCTACATGGATAGAAATTGATGCGTTTAGCGCAACAAAAATATTCGTACACATTGAAAGGCGTGTTTTGCGACTTTTACATCGAGCTTCGAGAAAAGTATCAAGATACGTTACAGTTTCGGCAAGTCGAGTTGGTACCGACAAAGGGGGAAAGTCACAGCTTAAATTGTCATCCAAGCTTGCAATTTGGACGTCGGCATAATTTTTTTGGTGCGAAAAAAGCCCCAAATTACTATCCGTGCATTGCTGCACATTCATCATGACATGTCTATAGATATCAGTAGGTTAGTAGTGGTGCTTCTAAGCCACCCATTTTATTTGTACCCGACTGTACATGTTAAAATAATGAATATCTCTCGAACACATGGTCCGATTTTGACAAATGAGGTGTCGTTGACTCAAGCTGACGTCCACTTTCCTATGGACCACTCGTTATATTTTTCATTTTTTTTGAAAATTTTTGTTTTCGAAAGTAGGTGATATTTTGAAAACCAAACATAATAGAACGTTGTGCCATGGTTCAAACGAACGGTCTCTATGTCCTTTATTTTCTGAAATATTTTTTTTTATTTTTAATGTTTTTTTTGAAAACCGTCCAATTTTGAAATTCCTATATTTTGGAAACTAGCAAGTATACAAAAACGTTTGTTTGACATAAATGAAAGTTCCCTATGCCCTTTACCCCCAAAATAAATTTCAAGTCTCTAGGATAAAATATTGACAGTAGTGCTAGGTAGTAGGTTCTGCTACACTTAGGAAGTTGTGAGTCCCTGGCGACCTTGGAATGGAAGGAGTCATGCTAGGAGGGCGTGCTTGGATTCTTTTTTTTCGTCTCGTTGCGCTCTTTACGGGAATGTAGGTGTCGAAAAGCTGAAATGCTGGAAACTTTTTCTTGGGGGGGGGGGGGGGGGGTATAAACGTGATTTTAGACTTTTTTTATTTCTCGCGAACCAATCATGCTAGAGGCGTGTACGAGGGGTCCAAGGACTCGGGGTGACATCCTCCTTGCTATGGACTCTGTATGATATTTTAAAAAATGGAAACTCGATTTTGGGGTAAACAAGTGTTTTTTGTGATTTTTGCTGATAACTCGGGAACCAATAAGCCTAGAGACTTGTACGAGGTATTATTTTTTTCGTCGCGTTGTCCTCTTGCCGAGGATGTTCGTGTTGAGCAGGAATGAAAAACCATGATGAGGTAAAACCGTGATTTTAGACGTTTTGCTATATCTCCCAAACCAATAACGCTAGAGACGTGTACGAGGTGTCCTAGGACTCGGGCTAACGCCCCCTTTTGAATGTGGTAGATATTTGTCCCAAAATGTTCACAAAGGGCCTAACGCCATACCTGTTTAAAATGTTCATGAAGCGTGGTTTTTGAGAGAGACGATACTGCTGGGTGTGTGTGTGTTTCAACGAACCTGTCGCTGACCAGGGTGGCTGTGCTCAATAGAACAATCGCTATTTCGACGGGTCGGTTCGTTTTTTCTGATATTTTACCCCCGAAGGGGATCTTTAACGTGTAAACGATGATGAAAACTTGGTTCTATGTTGATTGAAGCAAGTACAGAAAACAAACTTGCAGAGGAGCAGACGAGCAGGAGGTGAATGTCATTTGAGGTTATTGGAATGCACTGATCTGACTTGACAACAGGTGCTGTGGAAAATGACAATGACGCTTGAAGGTTAAATTATCTGACAACCGTGGTGGCAGGGGAGTGCGAAATGCATGCATACACGTGTGGGATGACATGTACGCTAAACAAGTTACATCCTGTTTGCTTCGTACGTGACAAAATGCAAGTTCATGTGAAATTTGACCTGGCACAGGTGTTCACCTTGGGCGTTAGCTGTCCACGTGACCGATAACAGAATGTTCAAAGCGTGGGGAAGAATGATTATACATGCAACGTAACATACATAAAGACATGTCGTTATCAATTCCACTCTCACTTAGATGACTACCTTTGAACACATTGCGTAGCGCGAAATCCCTGGTCTTGTTTAACAGTTTTGGTGTTGGTGGAAAATACTTAACCTTGTTGTGGGGTAGGTATTTATTTATATATTTATTCATTTATACATTTATTGATTTATATATATATATTATTGATTAAGTAATTAATGATTTTATTTATTTATTTTTTGGCAGATAACCGGTATACTTTACATGTCTGAGAGAGAAGAAACCATTGCACTTTTGAGCCCACTAGAAGGAAACAGCAACAAGCCATTGCAAGTGAAGGTGAGATTATTTTTTAAACTAACTTGTTTCATTTTTTTGTTTCATATTTTATTTTATGAAATGTATGTATTAACCTAAATTTAGGTATTTATAGCGTTTTATTTTATTTATTTTTAGAAACTTGGAAAGAAAAGCCTTACCGCTGTAGCAGTTGCTGAAAACACGAGACGCAGTAGAGCGTAACCATTGTTTCCAGGCAGTGAACTATTGAAAACTCAGGTAAGCCTAACTTAAAATGCTATTGCATTTTACCACTACTGAAAAAAACTCTTACACAAAGAAAATTCATTACCTGTACATGACTGGGACTATGATTGCTTTCTTGATTGATGTCTATGTTGTTGTTGACTGGGAAAAGTACAAGGCCATGTTGGATTTTCTAAAGACAAAAATTTAAATTTAATTTATGGGTGCTTCCCTATGACTCAACGAATATCCACAGGTTTGAACATGATAATGTGAACAAAATGGCATGACATTCATTTTTGTTTATATATTGCTTAAAGGGGGGATGTAAATGACTATAGCTTTATAAAAAGAAAATAAGTACATGGGTTACTGTTAGGGCCAACATACAGTTTATTTTTAATGGTGTTTTGATACATTAATGCCAATTAACGTTAACGTTTTATTTACAAGTATTGATAGATTGATTGATTGATTGAGTGATGGGTTATTTTGTTTGCTTTTAGGTGTCGTCATGTGCCATTAACGTAATGAACAGACAGTGAACAAGCATGCATTATGCTTTAAAGTACTCTGTGCTCTTGTGCTACGTTAACAAATTACAATAAGAAAAAGTTTTATTATAACCCATGGCGTTAGTACCAAATATAACAAGTGAGCAAGTTGGTTTACCACGTGGGTTAAATTTAAAATCAGAACATACTCGTTGGTTAACATTTGAATCCTGGCCTGTAGGCTATTTTGTCAACACATAAACTTGCAAAACCCGTTTTCTTTACTTAAACCGAGAAGATGTGGTGCGCTGTGTATTTTGTCGTATTGAACTTTCACAATGGGAAGAAAGGGATGATCCCTTCAGAGACCATTTGCGATGGTCTCCTCATTGTCCTTACATGCTTGGAAAACAAGTGGGTAACATACCCGTGTATCCATGTTAACGAACCACAAGGCCATTGGCCGCTACTTGCGTTGCTGAATCACAAATAAATAATAATAATAATAATGTATTACCAGCCAACGGTAGTGTCGATATATGTGGTTCATATGCCATAGACAGTGTTGAATTGGCGTATGCTTTTGAAAAATTGGGAGTTTGCAAGACTAAAGCACTAGCACACCTAGAGTACAGCTCTGTTGAAAAACGTTTAGAGTCTTATAAAAATGTTTGGACATTAATATTAAAACACCTTACCAAACAGCTAAGTGAAGTTGGATTTTTTTGTACTGGTGAAGGGGATAAAACCGTATGTTTTTATTGTGGATTTGCTCTAAAGGATTGGCAAATGACTGATGACCCTTTTGTGCAACTCGCTCGTTGGTTACCAAACTCTAAATACATGGTGTTGCTTAAAGGTCAGGAATTTGTGAACACTATTCGTAAAGAAATCGTGATTGCAGCACAAGACATAAAAGTGCCTTTAGAGTTAGAACACGCGGAGCAAATACATGAGGCTGAAAGAAAAGACTTGTCTTACGAACAGATACAAAAGTATGACCAACAAGTATGTAAAATTTGTTATCATGATGAACTAGGTGTTGTATTTTTGCCTTGTAGACACATGATAGCATTTGCCAAGTGTGCATTAGAACTTAACACTTGTGCTATATGCAGAAAAGTAGTATCTGCTACAGTTAGGGCATTTCTTGCATAACTAGTGTAATTTATTAGCCATGCATAAGGCAAAATCCCAAATTGCACAATATTATTCAAGCTGTTTTAGAGAGTAATAGATATGCTTTTGTTTTGTTTATAGACTACTACAATGAATTTTTTGAATGCTGTGGGGCAATCATATGGCTTAGAGACAAAGAAGCTCAGCGAATTGCCAACGCATATTCCATTCCGCATTATCAAGATTCGGAAATTGAAAACAGCAAATGGTGATCGTGTACTTTGTGTATGTGAAAACTTTGAGACATTTCTGCCTATACGGTTTAATGATATGTCGGAGAGTGTTTTTGATGAAGTCAATAATGCTGTGCAACCTGTACATTTAATTTATGAAGGTTTTAAAAACAATAGATGCATGGTTCGTTTTAATTAAATAAAAAAACAAATGTCAAGTAATAATAATGGAAGATATAAGGGATGACAATGGATTGAAAGAAAAATATGTGTATAGAATAATAATGTTTCAATTTTTAGTATTGTCTTAAAGAATATTATCATGAAACCAAAAGCATGTATACAAAGTTTGTAAATAAATAAAAAATGATGTTACAATGCTGTTTTATTTTATACAAAGTTAGTATATTTAACATTGCAGAGTATATATGATTATGACAATAGATGCACACTGAATACAAGCCCTTCTCTCTTTACAATAGTCTGTTATAGTTTTAAACACACGGCTTGTTGTAGATTATTTTATAGCAATGCCCATTCACTGTTATTTTCGAAAACTGGGGAAGCTGCAATGGTTGTATAGGCATAAAACCTTATTGTTATTACTATTTAGTCATTTTGATCCTCTTGCATATCATGAGCAGATGACCTAGTTGTTCCACTCTTTAAAAAGACAACAATAACACTACCTCTTGCATAGTTTGTGATGTTGATGGCTCTTGCTACGTGGAAGATGGATTAAAAATAACTTAAAAAACAGGGGTTAAACGTTTCTCATTAAACAATGCACTATTTTGAGTAGCAATATCGTTTTCTTGATTTCTTGTCGACGGCAACTGTGTTTCATGCAGTACACTACATTGATGATCACTGACACTTAAAACTTCTCTATTTTTACTTTTTAGGTCACCACGACAATGCTTGGAACGTTGTTTTGAACAACGCCAAATAACAGTTCCATTTTTATTGGTTCGTTTCACAATATTAGAATATCATTTATAGTATGCATAAGGCTTACCATACCTAGTCACTGATACTTCCATATCAACTGTCAAGCACAGACTAAGCTCTAGTAAAGTCAACTTGGTAATAAGAATAATAGTTTAATTTGATAGCAAATATGGATCCAAAGAGTTCAGGTAAAAGTCGAAGCAAATAAGCAAATATAGGAACCAAGAGTGGGGGTAAAAGTGGTCGCAAAGTGGTAGACCCATTACACAATAATTTCACCACGACGAAGCTCTTGTTCAGTTTCTTTGATTTCCCAACCTTGACCGGTATGCCCAGCTTGTTGTAAAGCATGCAAGTGTCGAAGCCGTTGAATTAGCTTACTGGGTTTGTTCCAGTATACAAATTTAACAAATGAATTTTAGGTGTAAACAAAGCATTACCATTATCATCATCATCATCATTGTCATCATCATCATTGTCATCATCATGATCATCATTATCATCATGACCATCTCGGCTATTACTATACAGTCCTTTTTGATCCTCTTGCAATACCACTTCATTTATAGTCTGTGTTGATTTTGATAGTGTTGAAGGTTTCTTAGACGTTGACAACCGTCTTAACATGACTTTTTGAGGACATGATAAGTCCATTTGAACAAACACTTCACTATCTTTAGCCGCAATATCGTTTTCTTGAATTTGCTTTTTAGCATTTTGATAATTGTCTGTAAACAGCAAGCGTGGTTTGTTTGGTGCACTACATTGATGAACACTCACACTTAAAACCTTTCCATTTTTAGCCTACTTTTCACATTTTGCAAAAATGAGGAAAAAGTAGACTTATGAGTTCGGGAAAAAGTGTGTCTGTCTGTCCTTCTGTCTGTCTGTCTGTCTGTCTGGCTGTGTGTGTGTCCCCCCTATCAACTCCTAAACGGCTGGAGCAATCGAAACAAAATTTGGTAGGAGTAAAGATCTGTACCTGAATATCTCACGGCCATATTTGAAAATGATGTCAGTGCAACCAACTGCTAAAAAATCGCAATTGAAATTTGCGCTCCATGTTGGATATCTTGGAACGTATGAATGGGAGCTATTTCAAAATTGGCACACGTATAGATAATAATATTGCAGTTCAATTTCCAGGAAACCATACATGGCAGTATTGCCAAAATAATTATAAGCCTGCTGATAAGTCCAATTTTTAAATGCATATAACTTCTACACTATCAATTGGAAATCAACCAAATTTCGTATGTTGTATGTGTACATAACCAGATATGACTGAGCGTATTCTGAAGACCCACCAGGGCTGCCAATTGTTAATAAATGCTCTTAATTTATTTTATCCAAATACCAATATATCAGTAAGTATGTAAGCCAATAGCTCTAAACTTTGCACACGTATAGTACCTGGCATTCTAGATTAATTTGGAGTAACTAATATACGTCAGTGCTGCCAACATGATTCTAAGCCTGCTGATAGGTCCAATTTTAAAATGCATGTAACTTCTATACTAACTAATGGATTTCATTCAAAATTGGCACAACAATAGATCATATTATTTCAAATTATTTCTGACCAATACATGCATGACATTGTTGCCAACATGATTTTACGCACGCTGTTAGATCCAATGTTTAACTGCATGTAACGTCCATGTTATTCATTGGACTTCAACCAAATTTTGTATTCTGTACCTTAAGATATGGAACTAAGAATATATTCAGTCACCAGGGCTGCCAACTGTAGTGTTCTATTAGGCTACACTATGCCAGGTATACAGTATTTCGAACTAATTAGAAATTTCGATATTAGCAACTTAATTTCGTCATTATTCTAGATATATCCATATAGATTAATCATTGGCATGAATCTTAAATTTTAAGAAAGGTAGGCTCTTTAGTTCGTCACGGAACTTCTTGTTACTTTTCAGATTGCCTCGACATTTTGTTGACCATTCTTTTGAGCATCGCCAGAATATTATTCCATTCACATTCTGACGATTATAGTTATAAGAGTAGCCATGATAGAGTGCACGTTGCCTACCTTTGTTGGTTGTAGTAAGTTCCATAGTAGTAACTGACCTGTCAGTACGATATTCACACTACAAAGGTTGCAACTGGTTTGCTGATGGAGTGACCTACCATAAGCTTATATATTGGCTTATGCGTTGGCTTTTGTGTTGGCTTTTTGTGTTGGCTTTTTGTGTTGGGTTTTCGTGTTGGCTTTCCGTGTTGGCTTTTTGTGTTGGCTTTCTGTGTTGGCTTTCTGTGTTGGCTTTAGTATTGTCTTTTGTATTGGCTTATTTGACAAGTGATTTGTGACAATGTATTTATTGGATTTTTTCTTGGTGTTGGAAAGTAGTTGAAAGAGAGGGGAATATTTAAAGACTTAACCTAAGCTCACTAACCTAACCTAACCTAACTTCACCTAACCTAACCTAACTTCACCTAACCAAACCTAACCTTTCAACTCTCAGATGTTAATTAAATTCTGTGCATAGTCCAGTTGGAACCCAAGACCTCAGGGGTAAAAACCAATTATTTTTTGATGGCTTATTTTGGTAACTTATTTTGATGGCTAACCTAACTTTACCTAACCTAACCTCAGCTCACTTTTGATATTACTAGTAAGTGTTCATAGCCTCCGCTAGGTATCATGCTAGTAGTACAGGTAGTGCTCATATTTACCGCTAGGTAGCGGAAACAGACTTTGCGTGTTGCATGTGACACTTGTGAAGTTTAACCGCATGCAAGACGTGCTTGTATAAGTTCTCTATTTAAACCCAATATACAATTAACCACTAAATGTTCAGAACTAACATATATAGCCATGTTTAGGGTATATAGGAGATCCTTAGCAAGAAAGGCTGTCTAACCCACTAGTGTACAGCATTGTCATACGCAGTAAGCACCTGTTGGCAGAAAACAACAACAACAATTTGAGAAATCCAACAACATATCCATTAATGTATTTAAAGGACACATGTTAGTTCTGAACATTTAGTGGTTAATTGTATGTTGAGTTTAAATAGAGAACTTATACAAGCACGTCTTGCATGCGGTTAAACTTCACATGTGTCGCATGCAACACGCAAAATATGTTTCGGCTACCTAGCGGTAAATATGAGCACTATCTATACTACTAGCATGATACCTAACGGAGGATATGAACACTTACTAGTAATATTCAAAGTGAGCTGAGGGTAGGTTAGGTTAGGTTAGGTAAAGTTAGATTAGCCATCAAAATAAGTTACCAAAATAAGCCATCAAAAATAATTGGTTTTTACCCCCGAGGTCTTGGGTTCCAACTCGACTATGCACAGAATTTAATTATCTGAGAGTTGAAAGGTTAGGTTAGGTTAGGTGAAGTTAGGTTAGGTGAAGTTAGGTTAGGTTAGGTTTGGTTTGGTGAAGTTAGGTTAGGTTAGGTTAGTGAGCTGAGGTTAAGTCTTTAAATATTCCCTCTCTTTCAAACACTTTCCAACACCAAGAAAAAAATCCACTAAATACATTGACAAAAATGACTTGTCAAATAAGCCAATACAAAAGCCAATACAAAACCCAATACAAAAAGCCAACACACAAACCAACACGAAAGCCAACACAAAAAGCCAACTCAAAAAGCCAACACATAAGCCAATATATAAGCTTATGGTAGGTCACTCCATCAGCAAAACAGTTGTAACTTTTGTAGTGTGAACATCGTACTGACAGGTCAGTTACTACTATAGAACTTACTACAACTAACAAAGGTTGGCAACGTGCACTCTATCAAGGCTACTCTTATAACTATATTTGTCAGAATGCGAATGGAATAATATTCAGGCGATGCTCAAAAGAGAGGTCAACAAAATGTCGAGGCAATCTGAAAAGTAAAAATGGAAAGTATTTAAGTGTGAGCGTTCATCAATGTAGTGCTCCAAACGAACCACGGTTGCTGTTTACAAACAATTATCAAAATGCTAAAAAGCAAGTTCAAGAAAACGGTATTGCGGCTAAAAATAGTGCAGTGTTTGTTCAAAAGGACTTATCATGTCCTCAAAAAGCCATGTCAAGACAGTTGTCAACGTCCAAAAACCTTTAACACTATCAAAATCAACGCAGACTATAAATGAAGTGGTATTGCTAGAGGATCAAAAAGGACTATATAGTAATAGTCGAGATGGTCATGATGATAATGATGATCATGATGATGATGACAATGATGATGATGATGATGATAATGGTAATGCTTTGTTTACACCTAAAATTCATTTGTTAAATTTGTATACTGGAACAAACCCAGTAAGCTAATTTAACGGCTTCGACACTTGCATTGAACAAGAGCTACGTCGTGCTAAAATTATTGTGTAATGGGTCTACCACTTTGCGACCACTTTCACCCCCACTCTTGGTTCTTATATTTGCTTATTTGCTTCCTCATTTACCTGAACTCTTTGGATCCATATTTGCTCTCACATTAAACTATTATTCTTATTACCAAGTTGACTTTACTAGAGCTTAGTCTTTGCTTGACAGTTGACATGGAAGTATCAGTGACTAGGTATGGTAAGCCTTATGCATACTATAAAGGATATTCATATATTGAGAAACGAACCAATAAAAAGAGAACTGTTATTTGGCATTGTTCAAAACGTTCCAAACATTGTCGTGGTGACCTAAAAAGTAAAAATAGTGAAGTTTTAAGTGTCAGTGATCATCAATGTAGTGTACTGCACGAAACACAGTTGCCGTCGACAAAAAAAATCAAGAAAACCACATTGCTACTCAAATTAATGGATTGTTTAATGAGCAACGTTTAACCCTTGTTCTAAAAGTTATGTTTATTCCATCTTCCACATCGCAAGAGCCATCAATATCACAAACTATGCAATAGGTCGTGTTGTTATCGTTTTAAGGAGTGGAACAACTAGGTCATCTGCTCTTGATATGCAAAAAGGTACCGTAGTATTGCAAGAGGATCAAAATGACTAAATAGTAATAACAATAAGGTTTTATGCCTATAAAACCATTGCGGCTTCCCCAGTTTTCGAAAACAACAGTGAATGGACATTGCTATAAAAAGATCTACAACAAGCCTTGTGTTTAAAAATTATAACAGACTATTGTTAAGAGAGAAAGAGTTGTATTCAGTGTGCATCTATTGCCATAATCATGTATACTCTGCAATGTTAAATATTTAAACTTTGTATAAAATAAAACAGCATTGTAGCTTCATTTTTCATTTATTTACAAATGTTATATACATTTTTTTGGTTTCATGATACTATTTTTAAGACAATACTAAAGACTAAAACATTATTATTCTATACACATATTTTTTTCTTTCAGTCCATTGCCATCACTTATATTTTTCCATTCTTCTTCTGCGCAAATGGGTTTCCTAGGACCACGTGGAATCAACTCTTCATGGCCTTGATGTTTGCCCAATAACTCTTCATGCGCAACGATTGAGCTAGTCTCCGTTGCTGCGACCAGACGTGTCTGGTAGGTCTTCTCTCCTCTGCCTCAAAACCCCGTGTGTTAGTAATTTTCCTAATTTCCTATCGATCCTTGTGATTGGGAAAACCTAATTCAGTCAAATCCTTTTCCGCCTGTTTGTACCAATTGGACCTTGTTGCTTTTTTCTGCAAAAACGTATAGATTTTATTTGTTAACCTAGTTGGGTCCATTCTGTCCAAATGTCCCATGAATTGGATCCTTCTCATACGGATTGTGTCTGTGATTTTATTATTTTTAAATATATGTCAGCATTAGGTTTCGGAAGGTGAATTCCATCTTTAATTCTCGGTCCCAAAATTGTTCGCATGATTTTACGTTCTTTAAACTCCAATTGATTTCTCAGTGTTTTATGTTGTAGATTAAGTGTCTCGGCTGCATAAAGGGCTGCCGGCAAGACTAATGTTTTATAATGTTGAATTTTACAATTCCAACAGAGGCATTTTTTGTTATAAACTTGATTTGTCAAATGCAAAGCAGTTTCAATTTTCTGTAGTCTTTCTTCTATAGCTTTTCTTTCGTTGCCAGTTTCATTGATCCATTCACCTAAATACTTGAAGTCTTTCACTCGGGAGACCTGACATTTACCGATGCGGAGTGCATTTGGAGCAGTTTTAATCCGTAGCCCGTTTTTTCCATTATTATTTCACTTTTTTTCATTTAATTAAAACGGACCATGCACCTATTGTTTTTAAAACCTTTATAAATTACGTGTACAGGTTGCACAGCATTATTCACTTTATCAAAAACACTCTCCGACATATCTTTAAACCGTGTAGGCAGAAATATCTCAAAATTTTCGCGTATACAAAGCACACGATCACCATATGCTGTTTTTAATTTCCGAATCTTGATAATGCGGAATGGAATATGCGTTGGCAATTCGCTGAGCTTCTTTGTCTCTAAGCCACAAGATTGTCCCACAGTGTTCCAAACATTCATTGTAATAGACTATAAACATGAGAAAAGCATATCTATTACACTCTACCACAGCTTGTAATAATATTGTGCATATAGGTATTTTACACTATGCAGTGCTAATAAATTGTACTATTTATGCAACAAATGCCCTAACTGTAGCAGATACTACTTTTCTGCATATAGCACAAGTGTTAAGTTCCAATGCACACGTGACACATGCTATCATGTCTCCACAAGGTAAAAATACAACACCTAGTTCATCTTGATAACAAATTTTACATAATTTTTGGTCACACTTTTGTATCTGTTCGTGAGACAGGTCTTTTTTCTCCGCCTCATGTATTTACTCCACGTGTACTAACTCTAAAGGCACTTTTATGTCTTGTGCTGCAATCACGTTTTCTTTACGAATAGTGTTCACAAATTCCTGACCTTTAGGCAACACCATGTATTTATAGTTAGGTAACCAACGAGCGTGTTGCACAAAATGGTCATCAGTCATTTGCCAATCCTTTAAAGCAAATCCACAATAAAAACATATTGTTTTATCCCCTTCACCTGTATAAAAAAATCCAGCGTCAATTAGCTGTTTGGTATGGTGTTTTAATATTAATGGCCAAACATTTTTATAAGATTCTAAACGTTTCAACAGAGCTGTACTCTGAGTGTGCTAGTGCTTTAGTCTTGCAAACTCCCAATTTTTCAAAAGCACATACCAATTCAACACTGTCTATGGCATATGGTCCACATATATCGACACTACCGTTGTTGGCTGGTAATACATCATTATTATTATTATTTATTTGTGATTGAGCAACGTAAGTAGCGGCCAATGGCCTTGTGGTTCGGTAAAATGGATTCACGGGTATGTTACCCACTTGTTTTCCAAGCATGTAAGGACAACAAGGAGACCATCGCAAATGGTCTCTAAAGGGATCATCCCCTTCTTCCCAGTGTGAAAGTTCAATACGAAAAAACACACAGCGTACCACATCTTCACAGTTCAAGTAAAAAACCCGGTTTTTGCAAGTTTATGTGCTGACAATAGGCCTACAGGCCAGGATTCAAATGTTAACCAACGATCATGTTCTGATTTTAAATTTAACCCACGTGGTAAACTAACATGCTCACTTGTAGTATTTGGTACTAACGCCATGTGTTATAATAAAACTTTTTCTTATTGCAAGTTATTAACGCTGCACAAGAGCACAGAGTACTTTAAAGCACAATGTATGCTTGTTCACTGTCAGTTCACTACGTTAATGCCGCATGACGACACCTAAAAGCAAACAAAATAACCCATCACTCAATCAATCAATCAATCAATCAACCAATACTTGTAATTATAACTTAACGTTAATTGGCATTAAATAAAAACACCATCAAAAAAATTAAAAAATAAACTGTATGTCTACACTAACAGTAACCGATCTACTTTTTTTTTTATAAAGCTGCAGTCATTTACATTTCCCTTTAACCAATATATAAACAAAAATGAATGAATGTCATGTCGTTTTGTCCAGATTATCATGTTCAAACCTGTGGATATTCGTTGAGTTCATAGGAAACCGCCCATTAATTAAATTATTTTTTTTGTTTTTATAAATTCCAATATGGCCTTGTACTTTTCTCGGTCAACAACCAATATGGTCTTGTACCTTTTGCCAATACATAGCCATTAATTAAGAAGGCAGTCATTGTCCCAGTCATGTTCGGGTAATGCATTTTTTGTGTAAGAGTTTTCAGTAGCGGTAAAATGGAATAGCATTTTATGTTAGGCTTACCTGAGTTTTAAATAGTTCACTGCCTGGAAGCAATGGTTGCACTCTACTGGGTCTCGGGTTTTCAGCAACTGCTACGGCGGTAAGGCTTTTCTTTGCAAGTTTCTAAAAATAAATCAAATAAACCACTATAAATACCTAAATTCAGGTTAATACATGCATTTGATGAAATAAAATAAAATAATATCAAACAAAAAAATGCAACAAGTTAGATTAAAAAAATAATCTCACCTTCACATGCACTGGCTTGATACTGTTTCCTTCTAGTGGGCTCAAAAGTACAATGGTTTCTTGTATTTCAGACATGTAAGGTATACCGGTTATCTGCAAACATATAAATACATAAATAAAAATCATTAATTACCTAATCAATAACTACAAATTTAAGGTTCATAAGCATGAAATTATTAAAATAATCATTCATAGGTACTTACCAAAAACAAAGAGGCTTTTTCTTCCAAAGTTCAGTTCAGAGCTCTACTGTATACGTCTATTTGCTGGTCCTGTCAGTGTGTTACCAACACAAACCTTATCAGTCTGCTTAGCAACAGAGAGAGTTGCATTTTCTCAGTGTTTTGACCTTGAAATGTTGTCTCTCTCACACGTGTTCCAACGCCTCGCCACATTCCTCAAACGCGCGACAAGATTCGCGTACCTTATATTAGTTTCATGATTTTAATAAGGAACCAAAATGGCTGCCTCTTATACATCGGTAGTCCTGTCTCAGAACCAAAATGGCGGTCTCTGCTTAAGCAGCACACCTGCTAGCCACAACGAGGCAAGTAAGCTGATATCGCACTTCCTGCTGACGTAGACATTTTTGCCTTATCAGCAGTCTCTCTCACGAGTCCTCTGGCTAGGTACAATATTCAGTCTCCAGTGAGCAGGACTGTGTGTGAGTGTGTTAGCATTGAAAACATGTGGTCTTATTATCATCATTATTATTATTATTTAACATTTTACTGTAATAATAATAATAATAAGAATAAGCAAGCGGCCATCCTCAATACATGACCATGTTAATCACATACTTTCACCCTATAACACGTCACTTCAACCAGTTCAATATTTAGTTTATAACATCTCAGACCAATTACCTTTCTGTTTTGGCTCTTTGCGTACATGCACATGACTTGGTCGAGCGTATGTTATAGGTTTCCATATTCTACAACCATTCGCTCTGCCAGACAGCGGTCTCGGTTATTACCGTTTACTAGTATGTTAAAGATCCCCTTCAGGGGTTAGCAATCTTAGCATGCTTCACGCATTTTCAATTATTCGCCTTCATTCATTCGTCTTGGTAAGTATCTAAAAAAAGCGACCCCTCGCCGTGCTGCCCCTCGAAATAAGCATTCCTGTATTCACCATGGCCAGTCATAGCCTCGTTGTAACATACGTCAAGCGCTACCGGCTCTCTATCTACAAACACTCTTAATTTAAAAAAAATTCAAAAGTTCCAAAATGCATAGTTTTTGTCCTAGAGACTTGGAATTTATTTTCGTAATAGATGGGGTAAGGACCTTTCATTTATGTCAAACAAACTCCTTTGTAAACTTCCTAGTTTCCAAAATATAAAAATCAAAATTTAAGTGTTTTCAAAAAAATCTCAAAAAAATATAAAGTATTATTATAAAAAAGAAAGGTCATAGAGACCATTCGTTTGAAATATTGAACAACGTTCTATCAAGTTTGGATTTCAAACTATCACCTACTTTGAAAAACAAAAATAAAAACAAAATATAATACGTGATCTAGAGCAAAGCGCCCGTCAGCTCGAGTCCAACGACCCCTCATTCGTTAAATTCCGACCATCCATTCGCCATTTATCGCGAGAAAGTAGGCTATCATTATTTTTCCTCCTACACCCTTGAAACTTGCTGTCCTCCTAGAGAGAATAGCCACCATACATCAACGTCAAACAAACTTTTTTCCAAATTCACCGTTTCCAAAATAGCGCCAATCCAAAAAACAAACATTTAAAAAAAAATACCAACACACATTCTTAGCAAAGAGGACGTCACCCAGTTCCTAAAAAATACATAGTTCTAGCCATACAAGCTTATTAAATATCACCAAAATGTCAAAAACGCACGTTTACCTCAAATAGAGTTTCCAAATTTCACCCAGTTCAAAAAATAACCTCACCATCACGTAAAGCGGAAGAAATACCATCTAAACGACCCCTCACTCGACTCTACTCCTCCCCCACCACCTAACCTTTTTCCAACATAGCCATACGTATTCAAGCACATGCGCGATTATGGGTAGAACATACATTACCCCACTACTAACGCCAAGTTTTTATCCTAGAGACTTGAAATTAATTTTGGGGTCGAGGGGGTAGGGACCATTCATTTACGTCAAACAATTTTTTTTTGTGAACTTGCTGGTTTTCAAAATATAGGAATTTCAAAATTGGACTGTTTTCAACAAACATCAAAAATAAGCGAACTTTTGTTATAAAATATAAGTGACATAAAGACCATTCGTTTCAACCATGGCACAACGTTCTATCATGTTTGGTTTTTAAACGATCGCCTATTTTCAAAAACAATGTTTTTCAAAAAAGAAATGAAAAATATTACGAATGGTCCATAGCAAAGCCCCTTTCAGTTCGAGGCTAAGAACACCTCATTCCTGAATCTCCGACCACGGGTCAGGAGATATCGGCTCGCATTGGGAGTAGTGGCGGGGGGTAATAGAACTCTCATTACCCCCCTACTGTGGTGTTAAGGAGAATGATGAATATCAGATAGGTGGATAGAGTAACAAATTAAGAGGTGGTAAGGAGAAATGTTTCTGTAAAGGGCTAATGTACAGAGGAATTTGGTAATTAGGAAACTACATCATGAGTAAATATGTGATGCTTCAGATATCATTTGCTACATGAATATGCTTATTATTAGAAAACTAGCGGACCCGAGCGAGAAATCTCGCATGTTCATAAGTCATACTTTCCCAAATAGGTTTATAATGATTGACTTAAGGAGAAAAGTTGTTATGTTTATCTTTCAACCAAATGATTCTAGAACACCATTTTAATTTCAGTTATAATTCCAAGCTGTGCGTTATCTAACTTGAGAAGGCAATCACTGAAAATTCGATCATCATAACACTCACCAGTTATTCGATATATATGAAAGCATCTTGGTCAAGATTTCCTGCTTTATCTTGTAGGCTGAGGAGTCTCTTTCTCCCTTATCAGGACAGCCCTCATTAGCACACTTCTTACAAAAATTGTTATATATGAAATTAGAATGCAATTCGTCACTGCTATAATTTATGAGGCCTGTATGATGATGATAGTTTTAAGGTTTTAGACGACAACTCATATTGTAGCATGATACAGCAACAGTATTTGCAAAAAGCACACTTCTTACAAAAATTGAAATTTATGGAATGAAAAAGAAGAAGAAAAACCTGTACCCAATCCATTGATTTACTGATTCTGAAAACCAGATAGAAGAAAAACTTAAGATAATTATCGTTCAATATTTGTAAGGTTTTAGACAACTTGTAATTGCAGCATGTTAGAGCAACAGTATTTGCAAAAAGCACAATTCTTACAAAAATCGATATTAATGGAATTAGAATGCAGAAGAAAATCTAGTATCGCGGCATATTGACGAACCTGAAAATGATAGAAGAAAGAACTGTAAATAGTTCTAAGGTTATAGACGACGTAACACTCAACGGGTATACGATTCAAGTACTTAATCCATTGATTTATTGTTTCTGAAAACCATGCGAAATGATGGAAGAAAAACCGTAAGAGAATTAACGTTCAATAGTTTTAATGTTTTAGATGACAACTCATAATTGCGGCATGTTAGAGCAACAGTATTAGCAAAAAAACACAATTCTTACAAAAAAACAATATTTATGGAAGTAGAATGCAGAAGAAAAGCCTGTATCGCGGCATAGGCCTAATAAAAAACCTGGAATTTAATAAATCCATTGTTTAGACGGATGAGCTTAAATCATGTGTCTGCTAAGTCCATTGATTGAAAGCTTAGCAGTAACACTCTCCGGTTATACGATTTGAGTACCCATTCCATTGATTTAGCCTACTTATTCTGAAAACCATGGGAAATCATAGAAGAAGGAACTGTAAATGAATTAATGTTTAATACCGGTAGTTCTAAGCTTTTAGACGACTAGAGTACAGGTACTGATTCCATTGATTTACTGTTTCCGAACACCATGCGAACTGACAGAAGAAAACCTGTAAAGGAATTAACGTTCAATAGTTTTAAGGTTGCCGGCCCCGTGGTGTTGGGGTAGCGTGCCTGCCTCTCACCCGGTGGCCCCGGGTTCGATCCCCGGTTCCGTCAGGGATTTTAAAACTGACGTGAGGATTGGAATGGGGTGCACTAAGCCTCGTGAGGACAATTGAGTAGCTGTCTGACAGTGAGACAGTGCCCCGGTCACGAAAACCAAGAATAACGGCCGAGGGGACCCGACGTGCTGACCACGCGTCACCCCAAAATCTGCAGGCCAATTGGATGGGCAGCGGTCGCTTGGTAGGCCTAGGCACTTCAAGGGCTGTAGTGCCACGGGGTTAGTTAGTTAGTTTTAAGGTTTTAGACGACAACTCATAATTGCAGCATGTTACAACAGCAGTATTTGCAAATAGCACACTTCATACAAAAATCGAGATTTATGAAATTAGAATGCAGAAGAAAAACCTGTATCGCGGCATATTAACAAACCTGGAATTTAACAAACTTGAAATTCCATAAATCCATTGTTTAGACGAATGAGTTTAAATCATGTGTGTGCTGAGTCCATTGACTGAAAGCTTTGCAGTAACACTCGCCGGTTATATGATTTGAGTACTCAATCCATTGATTTACTGATCCTGAAAACCATGGGATAGGATAAGAGAAAAATCTGTAAAAGAATTAACAATTGCAACATGTTTGAGCATCGGTATTTGCAAATCGCACACTTCTACAAAAATTGAGATAATGAAATTAGAATGCAATTCCTCACTGCTCAGTTATGAAATTATGCGATTTGAGAAGGGCGTTCATTTTCCCTTCACGTACTGTTTCTGAATTCCATGCAAAATGATAAGGAATGACCTCAGAATGTTAAAATGACATAAAACGGGCGTCACAGCGACCAAAATGTGAAGTGGACAGAAATTATGGACCGTATCTTCATGCACAAACACTATCTGCAAATCGCACACTTCGTACAGTTTTCTAAAAGTATTTTTTTAAAGAAATTATTGATATTTATGGAATTAGAGTGCAATTCGTCACTGCTAATGTCCATTCTCTTTCATTTGAAGGCTCATTTTTGTGATCGGTCACTTGTGAGTGCCGTAGGAGGGATCTATACTACCGAAATAATATATATGATGATGTGTCTTGGTTGACTTCGCATTAACTACATGAGAATTTCCTTCGTCCTTCATTATTTAGGATGTTTGTTCCTAAATCTTGTTTTGAGGGTAACTGGAATTTAATAAATCCATTGTTTAGACGGATGAGCTTAAATCATGCGTGTGCTAAGTCCATTGATTGAAAGCTTAGTAGTAACACGCAATTGGTACTTTAGTCAAGCTTCTCGTGGCTGTGGCTTTGCAAGTGTTTCTTCAAATACCGACCTCGGGTAAATTTGGCATCGCACAGGTTACAGGAATATGGCGTCTCTCCTGTATGGATACGGAAGTGTACCTTCATACTTCCTTTCTGGCGAAATTTAGCTTCGCACATGGCACAGGAATATGGCTTCATTTCGCTATGAATTAGCATGTGTAGTTTCAAATCACCTATCCGAGTAAATTTGGCATCGCATCCGCTACATGAATGCGGCTTCTTGCCGCTATGGATTAGCATGTGTTGTTTCAAATACCTTTCCAGGTTAAAATTGGCTTTGCATACGCTACATGAATGCGGTGTCTCGCCACTATGGATTAGGATGTGTCGATTCAAATCACTCTTCCGAATAAATTTGGCATCGCATACGCTACATGAATGCGGCCTCTTGCCGCTATGGATAACCATGTGTTGGTTCAAACGTCCCTTCAGAGTAAATTTGGCATCGCATACGCTACATGAATGCAGCTTCTTACCGCTATGGATACGCGTGCGTTTATTCAAATTTCCTCTCCGAGTAAAGTTAGCTTCGCATACCCTATATGAAGTATTTTTCAAATTTTGCTTTATACAATTTTTTTCTGTAGAGGAAATGTTAGTATATTGTCTTCCACTATTACCAACATCATATATTTTCATTGCAGCCGGATTCAACGTATCAGGACATGTCGGCCTGAAATAGTCAGTACTAACAGTTTGAAATATGGTACATTATTATAGGAAGTGAAATAATTGTCGAGGTATAGAGTTCAAAGTAAAGAAATTATAATTGGAGAAACTTTCATTAATATCACTACCAGGAAATAAGTCATTAAGAAACATTGGGAACTGTTTCCGTTTGCATTGCTCAATTATATTCTTTTTACACAGTGTGAATGTTTTGCAATTTATTTTTTTTTGACAGACAATATAGTGGTCTTTTTGGAAACTTTGGAGCCATAGCTCTGTGAGCATGAGTCTCTTGGGATTGTTTCTTAGCCACCACATTATTCCCATCCATAGGCGTTAGATTCCTGCATGCCGCATGCAATAAAGGACAAGGTGTTTAAGTTTGCACCCTTCGCATCCCTGCTGATCTTCGCCTATGGATCACCGATGAGCAAATTTATGTAATAGCGTCTCTTCTTGCGCATCATTGACCTGAAGTCTCGCAAAGCAGCTAAAACGCTGAGTGAAAAGAAAACTCGCTCTGTCTATCTACAAGGGACTGTCGCCAGCAGACTCGCTACAAGGGACTGCCGTTACTCGTCCGACATTTTGTGAAAGCCATGTGGTGATAATTGCTCTATCTGCAGCGCCAGTCAAAGTAAGAATTTGGACTTACGTGACCGTTAATCATGCGATGATGAGCCACCGGGACCTCCTTTTTGCGTGGAATCCGAACAACAGGACATGGCATTTCACTTCGGAAATAGGACATGCATTGACCGCGAGTCAGCCAACCAACATGCATAGATAAGTTAAACAGCTCTCTTAATATTTGCAAGTAATCAAATCTGCTATATTTTTATCTCGCCGGCAGGGTATCTTCATTTTCAGCCTATTTTCATTTATGAGATCACCTTTTTTCCGTGTGTCTGTGTGTGCGTGTGTGTATGATGGATTTTTGTGTGCCCCCCTAATTACTTCTGTATGGCAAGAGCGATTTCAATAAAACTCGGTAAGTTCATAGCCCTTCACATTTTGTTACGTCTCACCGATCCAACATGGCGGCTGTGTAAAATGTTTCACCAGCATTCAGCATCTCCGAAACTATTACCGATATCACTCTGGAATTTTGTACGGTGATATAGGAACTACTAGAAGTTCACCTATGTGACTTTTGAAAATCTGGTAACCACAAAACCAACATGACGGCCAAGCGAAATTGCGACTTTTAAATAGACGTTTCTCACGATTTAACCAACCAAACGCAATGAAATATGGTACAGTATATGTTAATACATATTGTAATGCACCGACATCTAATTCTGTTAATATGTTTACATAACCTCAAGATGGCGGCTGTACGAAATATTTCACCGGCATTCTATATTTCTGAAACTATTACCGGTAACACGATGAAATTTTGTATGGAGATAAAGGGCTCGACAGGAAGTTCATCTATGAGACTTTAAAAAACCAGTTAACTTCAAAACGAACATGGCGGCCAAGCGAATTTGAAAGTTTTTAATAGACTTTTCTCGCGATTTAATGATCCAAACGCAATGAAACTTCGTACAGCAAATGTTTATACACATTGTAATTCACTGGTATCTAAGTAAGTTCAATTGTTTACGTAACCTCAAGATGGTGGCTGTGGGAATTCCGAAAATTGTTTTTATTTCTTGTGTTGTAATCATGCGATCAAAATCAACATATGAAGGATGAACGTACACAATAATCATCATCTAATAGTACATAACTCTATGGCCTACATATATTAAAATCCAACATGGCGACCATCTGAAATATTTAGACGGTTCGCAATATTTGTTAATCTACTAAAGCAATCAAACTGAATTTTTTAAGTGTATTGAGGCTATAAGCATAAGTTCACCTAAGGGACGTTCAATAACCTGGCAAGCACAATTCCAACATGGCGGCGAAGCAAAATTTAAATATTCAAATGGATGTTTCTTGCGTTTTAACCATCCAAGGGCAGGGAAACTTGATACGGTATATGCTTATACGAATTTTAATCGACTGGCATCTAATTCACTTAAATTATTTTCATAACAACAAGATGGCGGCTGAGCGAAATGATAAATTCCCACTTTTATTTCTTGTGTCATAATCCTGCGATTGAAGTTTGAATAAAACACCTACACAATAATCTTCATGTAATAGAACATAAATCTAAGGCCTATAATATAAAATCCAACATGCTGACCATCCAAAATATTTAGACGGTTCTCAATATCTACGAATCAATTACAGCAATCAAACTGACAATTTGTATGTTCATAGAGGCAATTAATATTAGTAGGATATATGAAAATAGAATATTTAGTTCTTCACGGAACTACTTGCTTTGATGTCAAACATCAATTCCACCATCGAGAGAATCTATGCTAAATTAGAAAGTACGACTATTCGCTAGGCGCAACGGGGTTCTACTCTTTTTAGCCTATTTTCATAGATGAAAATAATGGGCTTATGATATCTCATTTTGTCCGCGTGTGTTTGTGCGTATGTGTTTCCCCTTAATAACTTCTAATGAATCTCGGTGAGGTGATAGTACCATTTTGATCGACCCCTAACGGGCCCTTCAAATCGTATACGTCTCACCAATCCAACATGTAACTATGTATCTTTCAAAAAACTGTAAAGTACAAAACAAACATGGTGGCCAAGCAAAGTTGAAACATTTTAATGGACTTTTCTCGAGATTTCACCATCCGAGCGCAGTAAAACTAAGCACGGAATATGCGTATAGAAACTTTAATCAAATGGCATCTAATTTATTTCAATTGTTTTCATAACCACAAGCTGGTAACTGTGCAAAATTTTAAAATCTCGATTTTATTTGTTGTGTTTATTTCTTGTGTCTTAATCAAGCGATTGAAGTTTGAATACCAAACCTAAACAATAATATTCATATAATAGTACTTAATTCTAGGACCTACACATATAAAAATCCAACATGGCAACCAACCGAAATATTTAGACGGTTCTCAATATCTACGAATCCATTACAGCAAGCAATCTGATTTTTTATATTGATAAAGGCAATTAACATAAATAGGATATATGAAAATAGGCTGTATAGTTCTGCACGGAACTACTTGTTTGATCTATTCTCTGCCAAAGTCAATAACTTGACATCGAGGGCATTTTGTAACTTCGTAACTAACTATCTAACGGGTCAACTCTGCTCAAATCACTAGACTCTCAACCTAAAGCAATTAAATCAATGTTCAAGATTTAAAAAGCTCTTTAACTATGCAAATTCTCAGCCCGGAAATAGTTCACCATGTTAATCAGTGACATTTAAAAAAAACTCTATCGACAACTTCAAAACTAAGAAGTGCATAGCGCCTAAAAATAATCTGGTTTCCCGTACAATCAGTTCCAGTGTTGGGTACTGTCCCCGTTTACCCGGATAGTACATCTAGCTACATCTAGATTCAACATTGTAAGATCTTTCTGTACCTTAGAAATATCAATTTTAACATCAGCAACATTTTTATGCATATTAGACACATCTATTTTAACATTGGACACGTCTGAGCGCATGTCAGTTACAGCATTCTCTATTCCTTGGGTATTAATCTGTAAACGCGACATATTATCCTCTAAGTTAGCAGAACTGGTCTGGAGAACTTTCAAATTAGCAGACAAATTACTAGCATTCTCCTCCATTCGACTAGTATTCCTAGCTTCCATCTCCTTCATACTTTCACTCATCTGCTTCATACTGCTATTCATGTTAGCAGACTTCTCCTCTAACATCATCCTCAAACTTTCATCTGCCATTACAATATTATTCAAAATTAGACTGCTGTAGGGACATACATCAATAGAGCAAAATAACAACATCTGAGCAACACTTTTCACCATATATAAATTTGATCAATTTTCTGGCTTAAATCTAACTTATAACTATCTTATAATTAACCTTCGAAGACACTTCATGTTGAAACAAACTCAAGCACATGTTCAAATTTCCCTGGCTCATTTTAAAATATCCTAACACAAATAATTTACATTTACAATCCAAATAATTTAATTTTATCTTCAATATGACTAAAATGTCATAAGCCGGTCAAATAAAATAAGATTCCAGATCATAGGCGATTTTTCTAAGTTTCCAGCCTATTTAACCTTTCTCAAGTTGTATAAGATCTGATCTTTTCTGAGTGTAATTTTCCTAATACAATACAACATTTAATTCCTATATAATCACACTCTTAAATTCTACAATTGGCCAAGACATCTAACAAAGAATCAACCTCTTTATTTGAGTCTAATCGAGCCACACGTTTTAGGTTTGCCAATCCTACTGGCGTTCAACCTGGTGATCCAGTTATGTTGAATCAGCCCCATACGTTGACTGCGCCAATCCTTCTGTCCCCGTTTACCCGGATAGTAGGCTGTCAGATATCCGCCCCCTCAATCGGATTGCCAACAATCAATCGCACCGGCACAGCTACACCAATGAAAATGGCACTGACAGACACTACCGAGGTTTGAGCACAGAAGTTACCAAGAAATTATTGTGGAACACACCAAAATAGACGGGGGTTCATACTTACCTTTACTTACCTCTTAAAAATTATCTCGAGGATTGGGTTGACAACAGGATCTCTAAAGTATGCTCCCACAATAATCTCCACCATGACATTTAAAAATGAACCTGAACGAAGACGAGAACTTTGAACTGTACAAAAGCTTTTATTTCAAATAAAGGGTATGATTTTAACAACTCAACAAAATAAATGTGGCTATCAGTAGCCCATGTCAATCTGACTATGTCCTCCTGTAGGACTTGCAAAGTTATCAAACAATATGTTAGCTCCCATGAGCTCAAAATAACGTAATATTCAAAACACATTTGGATTGGATAAGGAAGTCAGGACGAGACACATATATAGAGCATTTGTTTCTTTTAATAAACATGACACTTGTATTTATAGGCACAAGGCCTCAATGTGGACGACCTCGCCCGCTGATAACCAGTTGTCTGACCAGCTGCCGTCTACCCTTCAACCTGACGCACACCTGTCAAATGGGGCTCACTTGTCACGCCACACTGCGTAAGAATTCAGCTCCCTCTCAACAGCTTTAAATGTCCGCAAGACAACTCATATATATTGACGCAAATCTTTCAAATGCTTTACTCACATACCACTGGATTATTCTGACAATCCCTAAACTTGTTAAATTATCATCCAAATGTTTAATAAGCATAGTTTAGAGTATGAAACACACTCTTAAATGTTTATAACAAAATCACATAAATTATTTATAACAATTAGAAATTGTTTATAAAATTGTCGAAGATAATTACAAAAATTTTAAACACGCCTTTAACATTACTTTCGTTCCACATTATTGTCAAAGATATTTACATCATTATTTACAATATTAACATTTAAATTATTCAAATTATTAATTTAAGAAATACATTTAACCACATGTTCATCCGGTTGGTAATTTCATAATCGTGTCAATATAATCGACCAATGAAGGTTAGTTATACATGTTAATGTCACAATTTGGTTTAATAAAGGTTGTAATAATTATTATAATTATTTGTGACGGTAATCTTCATTCAAAATCTTATCTCAAATTCTTTCAAAACTCTTGTTAATTATAACAGTAAATTCACTTGATTAATTTTCAACGAACTATGACAATACACTCCATCGGAAAATACTTCGCTTACAAAATAATGCACAAACTGCATTAAAAATAGGCCCAAAATTCATCATATATTAATATATATGGCATCAAAATCTTCCACAGAATTTACAAAAACCTCCACTAACAAATTCTTTATCATTAATTACTGTGGGAACCTCCTCCATTTATTCAAGGGCATTATACATCAGCGACTTTCAACACGTCCACTGCACTAGCGATTATACATTCATAGTTCCACTTAAAAATTCTTATAATCATTAATTGTTTCAAAACTGTTGTCATTTAACCTTCGTGGATTTCATTCATGAATCGAAATGAAGTAAAAACTTGCCAATCACAAACAAATTTAATAGTGAATACGCTTATATACGCCTGTCTGGTCTATCAAAATTTTAAGATTAACATCTTCAAAGAATTGTAGTATAAAAATACTATCATCAAATAAAGTGCGACTAAACTGCAAAATAGTCGAATAGAATCCAATTAGACTGGGGAATGCAAACATCATTATATAAATCTCTAATTGAGAAAAAACTCCTAACAAAAGTTCACGACTTTAATGCATTCAATAATTCATAATTAAAGTTCATCTTTCACAAAATGGTCTATGATGCAATGGTCGTTCATAACTGACGATAAATGTCTGTGTTGCAATCAATTCAAATAACGACTAGTATTTCCAAGATCGTCGACAACGTAAGAGATTTTAACGCTCTAAAATCATTTAAATGTTCTTCCTTCTTGATGATGACAGAAAATTGGTCAAAGTAATTAAACTGGGGAAGAATTACTTTAATAAAGTGACACGCTGTCTGAATTTAAATCTGCCATAAAAATCATTAACTTACAGTCAAATCGCGACTACAAAAGTAAGCAAATTACTGAAAATCTAAATATCAGTCTCAACTGATCCAAAATCGTTTAACTATGTCCATGACATAACAATGTCTTAATAAATCGTCGAAAAAGGCATAACTCATCAAGGTGTACTGAGAATAGGAATCTCAAACAAGAATATAGGGCAAAATACATGAGGACAAAAAAAAATGGGAAAATGGTTGCTCAAATATTGCTAAGAAACTCAAATACAATAAACGTTCACGACTACCTTATCTGCCGATTGACGTTCCAGAGGAAAATTCCCCAAAGAAGACTGCTGATGGATCCATTTTACCAACTTGAAGATGAGCTCCATCCTCGAAATAGGAAACAGCACCCTCGGAGAATCGAACTGCTTCCTCCTCTGGAAATTGCACTGCTCCGTGAAGACGAACGACATCCTTCCGGCAATAATCTTCTTTGTGAGTCGGGACAACCCTGAGCTCTCTTGAAAAATCCCTGAAGTTCCAGTAGAAAATCGCCATGAAGTCTTTGTAAGAATTTCCGAAGAAATATTCATATTCAGTGAGTATGAAATCATTTCCATTGCTGTTTGATAGTATTCAGCGTTGAACCACGAAACATGGGTGTAGATGGTTATTCACCACATGTTCGCTTGTGTGGAATGGCAATTAGCGAAGTTCCATGCTGCTATCTTACTCCGTTGAAATATGTCCCAATTGCATTAAAGTCCTTTAGCCTTCCATCTTCTCTTCGGTTATGGTAATAGAAGAACAAACTGCCATATTAGACTGCTCCATAATACTGTAGCGTTGTGTCACAAAAGCAATCTGAAGTCTCCCTATTTCACTAGCCGTGTCAGCCGTGGCGTAGAATCTGGCGATACAAAGTGCTTCTCAGGTGGCGAGAAAATCACTTTTGTCAGTCGTCTAAAATTGCCAATATCTTCCAAAATAATTCCTCGAAATTGTTCAACTTTTCTACACTCCTTACTGTAGCACTGCACAATAGAATTAGCTTATAGGCGACCGTTAACTGTTCATAGCTAATATTGTAGACGCGTTATAATGTGCGTTTTAACTTCACCTAGATTTACTCACAGTAAACTTGCACTGCTTGTATGCTCGACTCTCGTTTAATGCAGTGGCTTCACCACGCGTTATAAAGACGACTCTTACTAATAATCTCACTCGACGTTTCACCGAAATAACTATATAAGAACTGAGCTTCGATGATCTGAGCTTTGACGATTAGATATCAGACGATTGAGCTTTGACGATTAAAGCTTCGATGATCTGAGAATGAGACTCCTCTCTTCTGCGCAAGGCCTTTTATAAACTTCACGAGGGGCGTATCCATCCCTTCCATAGCGTGTTACTGCGTCATCGCTAGAAGTTCCAACTTCGTCAATACATGACGGATTTTCAAAATTCAAAAACTGAAAATAAATTTCACCAAAATTCCAGAACAATGCCTCTACTGCAAATGGATTTCCACAATTCTGCATTCCAAAAAGTAATAAAACTATCATAGTTTCAGCAATCTCCGTCTTCCTTCAGACTATCGTTCATTGGTTCAAGCCTCCCCTCCAATAGCATAATTTCTTCCTCAGCAGAATTCCACGTTTCCTGCGACTGCGTCGTAAATCTCGGATCTTTCTCGAATAAATGCTGACGTCACTGAGAATCTCAGCTCAAGTAGCCTGCTGGCATAACGTCTGCGTCATCCGTGCTTACGCCATGACTACCCACGTCATAACTATGACAGCCATAACTTTCTTTATAATTTCCAATATAGCCACCGTGGTCTCTATATAATTCAATTACGGGGGCATTCTCCCCTCACCACGTTTTAAAAACAGTTGCAAATTGTTTTTAAACTCAGTGTTACAAGTACCTCAACTCTCTTGAACACGAAATTGAATTATTACTGGCTTACTCTAGTATGATATTTCCTCTATGTTCCTTAATCATAAATCTCTTCTACTCTGGGTTGTGTGTGGTTAAATGCATTCTCTCCTCTCTACTTTCTCTTCTGTCCAGTATTTCTATTTTCTAAGTTCTGCTGGCTCGTAGAAGGCCCAGGATCGATTACAACATCCTGCCTTTTCTTTTGGTTGGCGGCTTCTTTTTCCCGTAATTCTTTTAGGTATTGCTGGCTTTCCCTCTCTCTTTCCTGATACTGATCGGGTGTCATAACCTGACCTTGAGGATTCTGATTTCTGTTTTGGTTCTGGTTATTCCTATTATAATTTCTGTTATAACCATTATTGTTGTAATATCTGCCTCTTCCATTGTTGTAATTTCCTCGATTATAGTTCCAGCCTCTTCTCTGTTGATACGGACGGTAACCTTGCGATCTGTTATTTCGAAACTGATTATTCCTGTGAGGACCTACATTGTCAGTTTTCTCTTCATCTGGCTTGTCAGTTTGTTGGACTTGGTCCATATACACAGTATTTATTTCTTTGAAGTCATGCCTTTGACCTTTCTGTACCACGTTAGGCATTGGACTTGTGTAGTCTAATCTCCTCAGTAATTCATCCATGCTGGTTAAATCCCTGATGTTTGACGAAATGATTAGTCTCCTCACCTCCACAGGCAGCATACGAGAAATCGCATCAATTAATTGCTCCGTTGACAATGGGGGTTGCAAAAATCTCAAGCGGGATAATTGACTCGTAAAGAAATCAGCGTACCGTGTTGGAAGAGTACCTGAGTATTTTCTTGAATACACCTCCGCTCTTAACGAATTCTGCGCTTCTATGGACCAAAATCGTTTGATTAATGCCTCTGCAAACTCGTCAAAGTTACTGAATGTGTATCTAAATGCGCAAAACCATTCGAGGGGTCCTCCAATCAAAAATCTCTCCACTATAATTTCTGTTATAACCATTATTGTTGTAATATCTGCCTCTTCCATTGTTCTCTCTCTCTGGGAATGTGAGCTTCGATGAAATAATCTTTGAGGTTCCTTACATATTCTATAGGCGTCAAACTATCAGTGTTGCTGAATTTTTGCGGTTTGTCTTCAAAATTCCTGATGACCGTCACGTTCCTCGGATATGCATCCGGGTAGTTTTTCCCACTATCTCGATAGTTCCACTCAGGTTCCATATTCCTCTCGTCATCTTCCTCCCTGAATCTGGATATACGTTCTTCAGGAGTCACGTCTCTCTCTTCTGGATCTAGGTTATATCTTCTGGCATAATTCCTATTGGTTTCGCAAGCCAAGTCTTCTGTATCCTTGTCAGTGATTTCCGTTAAGACTTTCTTGATTAACTCTTCCTTGTAGGTCTCCATCAAACTAGCCTCTCCTATCTTCAAATTCTGCAGTTTGCTCGTCGTTTCATTCACATCAGAGACAACTTTATGAATCTGTTCCTCTAATGCAGATTTTAATGCTTGCACATCCTGACCTAATTGTGTTCTATCTTCAACTTGTCTTTCGGATAGCGAATCCATCCTGACGCTTAAATCTTTCCTAATCTGTACTACTTCATTGTTAATATCTATTTGAGTACTGGCAAGTTTTCTTTCAATACGTTCCTGAATTTGGGTTACATGTTCCCCACTTGACTTATTCCACTCGTCTTTCCATACTGCTACATTTGCCGTTAACATTTCTGCTATGTCTACTTCGATATCTTCTTTCAATACTTTATTATGGTCTAATACATGGGTTCTCATGACCTCTACATCATACCTTAAACCTGCTAAAGACGCTGTCGTTCTAACTGACTCATCAACTAATCTAGTCGTTAATGCACTTATATTACGTGTACAAAGGGTTTTCGAATTTTCTATTTCTTCCCTGACTTTATTTACATCAGTTTGGACTCTAGCAATATCTACGAAAACTGTGTTGACTTCTACTTGAATCTTATTTATGTCATTTTGCACCTCATTTACATCCGAATGAATGTTATTAATATCAACCTGAACATTGGATACATCAGTTCTAACATTTTGGATTTCTCTTTGGACTTCCTCAACCTTGTCTTGGACAGTCGCAACATCATTTTTAACAACAACTACTTCGGCCCTAGCACAAGAAATATCACCTCGGACATTAGCTACATCTAGATTCAACATTGTAAGATCTTTCTGTACCTTAGAAATATCAATTTTAACATCAGCAACATTTTTATGCATATTAGACACATCTATTTTAACATTGGACACGTCTGAGCGCATGTCAGTTACAGCATTCTCTATTCCTTGGGTATTAATCTGTAAACGCGACATATTATCCTCTAAGTTAGCAGAACTGGTCTGGAGAACTTTCAAATTAGCAGACAAATTACTAGCATTCTCCTCCATTCGACTAGTATTCCTAGCTTCCATCTCCTTCATACTTTCACTCATCTGCTTCATACTGCTATTCATGTTAGCAGACATCTCCTCTAACATCATCCTCAAACTTTCATCTGCCATTACAATATTATTCAAAATTAGACTGCTGTAGGGACATACATCAATAGAGCAAAATAACAACATCTGAGCAACACTTTTCACCATATATAAATTTGATCAATTTTCTGTCTTAAATCTAACTTATAACTATCTTATAATTAACCTTCGAAGACACTTCATGTTGAAACAAACTCAAGCACATGTTCAAATTTCCCTGGCTCATTTTAAAATATCCTAACACAAATAATTTACATTTACAATCCAAATAATTTAATTTTATCTTTAATATGACTAAAATGTCATAAGCCGGTCAAATAAAATAAGATTCCAGATCATAGGCGATTTTTCTAAGTTTCCAGCCTATTTAATCTTTCTCAAGTTGTATAAGATCTGATCTTTTCTGAGTGTAATTTTCCTAATACAATACAACATTTAATTCCTATATAATCACACTCTTAAATTCTACAATTGGCCAAGACATCTAACAAAGAATCAACCTCTTTATTTGAGTCTAATCGAGCCACACGTTTTAGGTTTGCCAATCCTACTGGCGTTCAACCTGGTGATCCAGTTATGTTGAATCAGCCCCATACGTTGACTGCGCCAATCCTTCTGTCCCCGTTTACCCGGATAGTAGGCTGTCAGATATCCGCCCCCTCAATCGGATTGCCAACAATCAATCGCACCGGCACAGCTACACCAATGAAAATGGCACTGACAGATACTACCGAGGTTTGAGCACAGAAGTTACCAAGAAATTATTTTGGAACACACCAAAATAGACGGGGGTTCATACTTACCTTTACTTACCTCTTAAAAATTATCTCGGGGATTGGGTTGACAACAGGATCTCTAAAGTATGCTCCCACAATAATCTCCACCATGACATTTAAAAATGAACCAGAACGAAGACGAGAACTTTGAACTGTACAAAAGCTTTTATTTCAAATAAAGGGTATGATTTTAACAACTCAACAAAATAAATGTGGCTATCAGTAGCCCATGTCAATCTGACTATGTCCTCCTGTAGGACTTGCAAAGTTATCAAACAATATGTTAGCTCCCATGAGCTCAAAATAACGTAATATTCAAAACACATTTGGATTGGATAAGGAAGTCAGGACGAGACACATATATAGAGCATTTGTTTCTTTTAATAAACATGACACTTGTATTTATAGGCACAAGGCCTCAATGTGGACGACCTCGCCCGCTGATAACCAGTTGTCTGACCAGCTGCCGTCTACCCTTCAACCTGACGCACACCTGTCAAATGGGGCTCACTTGTCACGCCACACTGCGTAAGAATTCAGCTCCCTCTCAACAGCTTTAAATGTCCGCAAGACAACTCATATATATTGACGCAAATCTTTCAAATGCTTTACTCACATACCACTGGATTATTCTGACAATCCCTAAACTTGTTAAATTATCATCCAAATGTTTAATAAGCATAGTTTAGAGTATGAAACACACTCTTAAATGTTTATAACAAAATCACATAAATTATTTATAACAATTAGAAATTGTTTATAAAATTGTCGAAGATAATTACAAAAATTTTAAACACGCCTTTAACATTACTTTCGTTCCACATTATTGTCAAAGATATTTACATCATTATTTACAATATTAACATTTAAATTATTCAAATTATTAATTTAAGAAATACATTTAACCACATGTTCATCCGGTTGGTAATTTCATAATCGTGTCAATATAATCGACCAATGAAGGTTAGTTATACATGTTAATGTCACAATCTGGTTTAATAAAGGTTGTAATAATTATTATAATTATTTGTGACGGTAATCTTCATTCAAAATCTTATCTCAAATTCTTTCAAAACTCTTGTTAATTATAATAGTAAATTCACTTGATTAATTTTCAACGATCTATGACAATACACTCCATCGGAAAATACTTCGCTTACAAAATAATGCACAAACTGCATTAAAAATAGGCCCAAAATTCATCATATATTAATATATATGGCATCAAAATCTTCCACAGAATTTACAAAAACCTCCACTAACAAATTCTTTATCATTAATTACTGTGGGAACCTCCTCCATTTATTCAAGGGCATTATACATCAGCGACTTTCAACACGTCCACTGCACTAGCGATTATACATTCATAGTTCCACTTAAAAATTCTTATAATCATTAATTGTTTCAAAACTGTTGTCATTTAACCTTCGTGGATTTCATTCATGAATCGAAATGAAGTAAAAACTTGCCAATCACAAACAAATTTAATAGTGAATACGCTTATATACGCCTGTCTGGTCTATCAAAATTTTAAGATTAACATCTTCAAAGAATTGTAGTATAAAAATACTATCATCAAATAAAGTGCGACTAAACTGCAAAATAGTCGAATAGAATCCAATTAGACTGGGGAATGCAAACATCATTATATAAATCTCTAATTGAGAAAAAACTCCAAACAAAAGTTCACGACTTTAATGCATTCAATAATTCATAATTAAAGTTCATCTTTCACAAAATGGTCTATGATGCAATGGTCGATCATAACTGACGATAAATGTCTGTGTTGCAATCAATTCAAATAACGACTAGTATTTCCAAGATCGTCGACAACGTAAGAGATTTTAACGCTCTAAAATCATTTAAATGTTCTTCCTTCTTGATGATGACAGAAAATTGGTCAAAGTAATTAAACTGGGGAAGAATTACTTTAATAAAGTGACACGCTGTCTGAATTTAAATCTGCCATAAAAATCATTAACTTACAGTCAAATCGCGACTACAAAAGTAAGCAAATTACTGAATATCTAAATATCAGTCTCAACTGATCCAAAATCGTTTAACTATGTCCATGACATAACAATGTCTTAATAAATCGTCGAAAAAGGCATAACTCATCAAGGTGTACTGAGAATAGGAATCTCAAACAAGAATATAGGGCAAAATACATGAGGACAAAAAAAATATGGGAAAATGGTTGCTCAAATATTGCTAAGAAACTCAAATACAATAAACGTTCACGACTACCTTATCTGCCGATTGACGTTCCAGAGGAAAATTCCCCAAAGATGACTGCTGATGGATCCATTTTACCAACTTGAAGATGAGCTCCATCCTCGAAATAGGAAACAGCACCCTCGGAGAATCGAACTGCTTCCTCCACCGGAAATTGCACTGCTCCGTGAAGACGAACGACATCCTTCCGGCAATAATCTTCTTTGTGAGTCGGGACAACCCTGAGCTCTCTTGAAAAATCCCTGAAGTTCCAGTAGGAAATCGCCATTAAGTCTTTGTAAGAATTTCCGAAGAAATATTCATATTCAGTGAGTATGAAATCATTTCCATTGCTGTTTGATAGTATTCAGCGTTGAACCACGAAACATGGGTGTAGATGGTTATTCACCACATGTTCGCTTGTGTGGAAAGGCAATTAGCGAAGTTCCATGCTGCTATCTTACTCCGTTGAAATATGTCCCAATTGCATTAAAGTCCTTTAGCCTTCCATCTTCTCTTCGGTTATGGTAATAGAAGAACAAACTGCCATATTAGACTGCTCCATAATACTGTAGCGTTGTGTCACAAAAGCAATCTGAAGTCTCCCTATTTCACTAGCCGTGTCAGCCGTGGCGTAGAATCTGGCGATACAAAGTGCTTCTCAGTTGGCGAGAAAATCACTTTTGTCAGTCGTCTAAAATTGCCAATATCTTCCAAAATAATTCCTCGAAATTGTTCAACTTTTCTACACTCCTTACTGTAGCACTGCACAATAGAATTAGCTTATAGGCGACCGTTAACTGTTCATAGCTAATCTTGTAGACGCGTTATAATGTGCGTTTTAATTTCACCTAGATTTACTCACAGTAAACTTGCACTGCTTGTATGCTCGACTCTCGTTTAATGCAGTGGCTTCACCACGCGTTATAAAGACGACTCTTACTAATAATCTCACTCGACGTTTCACCGAAATAACTATATAAGAACTGAGTTTCGATGATCTGAGCTTTGACGATTAGATATCAGACGATTGAGCTTTGACGATTAAAGCTTCGATGATCTGAGAATGAGACTCCACTCTTCTGCGCAAGGCCTTTTATAAACTTCACGAGGGGCGTATCCATCCCTTCCATAGCGTGTTACTGCGTCATCGCTAGAAGTTCCAACTTCGTCAATACATGACGGATTTTCAAAATTCAAAAACTGAAAATAAATTTCACCAAAATTCCAGAACAATGCCTCTACTGCAAATGGATTTCCACAATTCTGGATTCCAAAAAGTAATAAAAATATCATAGTTTCAGCAATCTCCGTCTTCCTTCAGACTATCGTTCATTGGTTCAAGCCTCCCCTCCAATAGCATAATTTCTTCCTCAGCAGAATTCCACGTTTCCTGCGACTGCGTCGTAAATCTCGGATCTTTCTCGAATAAATGCTGACGTCACTGAGAATCTCAGCTCAAGTAGCCTGCTGGCATAACGTCTGCGTCATCCGTGCTTACGTCATGACTACCCACGTCATAACTATGACAGCCATAACTTTCTTTATAATTTCCAATATAGCCACCGTGGTCTCTATATAATTCAATTACGGGGGCAGTACCCATACACAAACAGTAAACAGGACCTAATTTCCTTTCGTCCTCTCTTCCCCCTCCATATTAGATTTAAATTAAGTATATTACAAAGTCATTGCTGGTTATGATTTTTTGGTAAATCTGAGGTTCTATCGATGAGATGTCCTCCCCATTTTTGAATTTGTAATTAACAGTCATTTCTGCACTATTCCAGTGGCAGTTTTCAACCGCGTTCCTTGGTCCAACTGATCGATAGTTGGAGCTCTCTCGAAGTTTAAATACTTTAAATTTATTCTAACTTTACAAGCTACCAAACTCTCATCATTCTATTGCCACCTAGGCCCTGTTTTCTCCTTGCACCATCTAGGCCCAAGCTCATATCATCCTTGTGCAGACTAGGCCCTGTTGCAAGTCCTTTATTCCTGATTATAAAAATGATATTTCAAGTTTTCATGGCGTCACCTGCTGTTTCCAAGTTGTTGGGATTAGCAATTTTTCAACTATTTTAAATCTAGTAAATCTTCATTGTGTCTAATGGGGCACGTTTACTTTTGATATTCTCACTCATCAAATCAAGTCTATTCAATAATTGCAAATTTTCATTATTTATCTTTAAGTCCAATTTTGTTCTGAGACCAACTAGTTGCTAGCAACTGCTACATTTTGTATAGTGTCAAAATCAGCAATCAAATATCTTTAAAATTATATTATTTGCATAGATTTATGTGGTTAGCCACGGTAGTCTCGTGAAATTTGGCAATTATTTATTTCGATTGTAGTGCTCTTACCAAATCTTACTAAGCTACTTTTTGTCAGGTTTATGGTTTCTCTTTAGATGAGTGTCGCTGGTAAAGGTCACTCAGCTAGTTTCCTACCTAGGGTCGTTCTCAATCCATGCATCTTGACTACTGTTTTTTTTTTCATAATCAAGACTGTGTCTAATCTCGCTAAATCTCTTAATCCTTATCTTATGAGAGATTTAGTTTTTCTTTTTGAGCACAACAATCATTTTTCTTAATATAAGCTTTGAGCTTGATTATATTTTTAACTAATGCCAATGCTTGTAAATGGCCACGGGCCGCCCCTTCCATCACCCTTCTCTGCATTGAGAAGTTTAGAGTCACAACCAGGCTGTCGTTACATTATCTTGTAAATTACTCGAGTCAAAAATTTAGAAGCATGAATCATGGAATTCATTGCAATGACAATCTTCCCATCCGTCAGCTACTTTGCTAGATTTAGGCACATTGATATACTTCCTGAAAACAAAGTTTTGTTACCTTCGATATGCCTGTGAAAAAAATACATAATTATAAAAGAATAAACTAATGAGAGCCTGTGCCTCTATGCAACGTAGCAACTCAGGGATATCACCTATGTCTGTTGGTTCTTAAATACATAGGCCTTCTAGTGGCCAATCAAAATCATATCCCAATATTATCTTGTTTACCTGGAGAAGAAGTGGGAGACGCTGAAAAATAACTTTGTGGATGGCTGGAGAGGGAATGACATCCAACAGGCTGAGTGTACCCCGATCCAGCCATCCGACCAGAATTACAATTCATAGTAGAGCCAGAAATCGAATCCCAACTTCCGAAGCGACAGACAACTATGCTAACCGATACATCATGATGGTGGCTGTGCACATTTCTCTTTCAAACATTATTCTTTGGCTTCTTTGCACCTCTTGCTTACCTCAAATTTCAGTAGCCTGTATTATGCTTTCTCCCTTACACTTCGTGCGTTCTTGTTCTTCAGTTTTTCATCCATTAATTCTAACATACCCTGAGTGATCCCCTATTCTGTCTATGCTTACTGCAAAGTATTCTCCTACAGATTTTGTTGTATTACTTTTAAAAGTTCACATTGTAGTTCCTCCTTGTACCATGTAAATCATAACAACCGAATTGTCGTCAGAGTTAATGTTGACCCCAAAGTTTTTCTTTGCAATCAAAAGCCAGGTTTTTGAAAATCAGCTTGACCATAACGAAGTCAATTTAAGAGCTTCTTATTCCTCCAGATCTCGTTGGCAAGAACGTTACGGCTATAGTTTCCCGTTGCTTGCAGTCTTGCAGCAGTGCGCAGATTAAATATTATTTGACTATTGTTAAAATGTGTTCACCATCTGAGGGACAAGTAAAACAAGGCTAAATCTGTACTCTTGCTCCCTTTCAGAATAAAGTATTAAGAACTAACCAATTACGTATCATGTTAAAGTTCTACTTTACCACACATACTTCATCACCAACGTTAGTTAAACCATATCGTACAAAAGAGAAAGTGACGTGTCTTGTGGAGTTTGTTAGTTCCAGCCGATAGGAGGCTCTAGCGTCGGCTGATGCAGAGTGCGGACGGTATCAATACCAGCAGTTGAATGTTACTTTTCAGTTGTCAGCTTCCTCTACCTAGTATTAGATAATATGACCCAAATATAAAGTTTTCCGCACTGAGGACATAAATCGATGACGTCCATTGTGTTAAATATGAAACGTAAGGTTACGTCACTGTTTCTTATAATAAGGAAATAAACCATTTTGACAAGGATCAAAATGTACCTGAATGTGTTAAAATCATAATCTGCAAAATTCAGTACATATAATATAATGTTAACTCACCCATGTAACTTATAGCTTACACGACGATTTTGCAAACTTAGACGACTGCTCATTCCTAATTTACTTCGTACGAAAGAAGAAGCGGCACTTCTCTAAATTAAAAACGAGATTTCCATTAAGGTCCAGCGTATATTCCATGCAACGGCCCTAAAATAATCTCATTAATGCTGGCCAAACTCTCATAAAATTTGAGAGGGAAGACAGTTTCTTTTCAACGACTAGTTCGTTAACAAATTCACAAAGAAACCCGATGAAATGGTCCGGCTAGCTCAAAACAGCCGCCAGCGCCCCGCCCCAGTGCACCAATGGGCTCCTCAGTTGGCCATGGCACACCTCACCAAGACGCGCGGCTAGTACACACTGTGAAGGCCGCTGCAAGGCAAAAAATGTCGCCACGAGCAGCGCCAATGCACTACAGAAGTCAAAACTTCCTTTCAAAAATAATGTTAGCTTACCTTGCTAATCCATATTGGAAATATCTGTTCCCGAAGGAAACAGGATGTAAAATTGTCCGATTGAGCCACGTACATTAACAAATTCACAAAGAAACCCGATGAAATGGTCCGGCTAGCTCAAAACAGCCGCCAGCGCCCCGCCCCAGTGCACCAATGGGCTCCTCAGTTGGCCATGGCACACCTCACCAAGACGCGCGGCTAGTACACACTGTGAAGGCCGCTGCAAGGCAAAAAAAATGGATTAGCAAGGTAAGCTAACATTATTTTTGAAAGGAAGTTTTGACTTCTGTAGTGCATTGGCGCTGCTCGTGGCGACATTTTTTGCCTTGCAGCGGCCTTCACAGTGTGTACTAGCCGCGCGTCTTGGTGAGGTGTGCCATGGCCAACTGAGGAGCCCATTGGTGCACTGGGGCGGGGCGCTGGCGGCTGTTTTGAGCTAGCCGGACCATTTCATCGGGTTTCTTTGTGAATTTGTTAATGTACGTGGCTCAATCGGACAATTTTACATCCTGTTTCTTTCGGGAACAGATATTTCCAATACGACTAGTTCGACCTGTAAAAGAATATTGAAGACACTGTCGGACGGGTGAGTTAGGTAAGTATGGGTATTTAATGAGTCAAAGTCCTTTATGTTGGCGAACTAACTGCCTAAGATTTGGTACAAGGTTTCGAAATGTATGCATGCCCACGTTATGAATTGGTGTGGCATACACAATGGCCTTTAAATTACCCCATAAGTAGTGATGTAAAATACCCCGGTATTTATAAATAGGGGTAAATACCCAGGGTGTATACTCGCATAAATACCCAATTTGGGTAAATACCCGGGTATTTTAGATTTTTCATTAAAAATCCTGTGTCGTGGTAAGTTGAAATAAGGTACCGGTATGCAAACTATTCTACAATAACTTTTTAGAAATTTAACAACATTAGATAGTTAATAAAATATAATTTAATTAGAATTGGGACTTGAAAACAAAATTGGAATTGGGAATTAGTTCAGGAGATAATATACAATAGTTATAACCTGAAAAACTCAGGGTTAGAATGGAACTAGGCGTTTTTGCGAACATTGAGATAAAAGTTGGAGTAAATTTATTCAGAGCATTGGCCAAGTTCGACAAAAGGTGTAATATACAGTTTTCAACACACTGTATATGTTTTTAGAACAGTTTGTAATATCATTCATATATAAAATAAATAATCAAATAACCAAAAAGACTAGTAAATAGAAAATTAACAGTTACACTAAAAAGCTTTAAAAAATAGAGGCCTTCTTTATTTACCTTTAATGAAGCTTAACAAATGTATTAGGCTATTCATACATAATGAATCTATTTACAATGAAAAATATCAATTGAGTAGTACAAGTACAACTTGGTTCAAATCAAATTGAAATTTTGTTTATTATAGGTTTTTTTAGTTACAAAAGGAATTCGAAGTACATCACAAGAAATGCAACATCTTTTGATGTAATATATATATATATATATATCACATAGTAATAGAATATTTTCTAATCTGAGTTTTCATCACGCTCAGAGATGTACTCTTCATCTGAGGGCGAAATGTGACCATTATCGCTGTCCTCACTATCGTCGGTACAGGAAACTTGCATTTGATCATTATTGGTGTTTTCAACTTCCTTTTCGCTGCACTCACCTTGTTTCCTTGGTCTCTTTTCTTTTAATGGTTTTGGAGTTTTTTTTAGCAGATTCCAGTTGTGTGACAAGTAAGCTATCTGCCCAGCACTTTCATTTGTAAGTCGGTTCCTTTTCTTACCCAAAAATACCCGGATATTCATTTTCCTTTTTTGTTTTGTTTTGAATTATGAATATTGTTCCCGATTTCAATTTAAGGCTTCAAATACCTCTATTTCAGTCCTTGCTTGTCCAACACTCCATCAACACACCAAAAAGTGTTGTACAAAGCTCAGAAAACTGAAAATACCCTCATTTTGGATATTTAAATGACCACTGTGTATTTACCCGACCCACATCACTACCCATAAGTAGAAGTCTAATGGGTTGAGATCAGGAGAACGAGCACGCCACGATGTCGGCCCCTGACGCCCTTTACATTTGCTTGGACTTGAATAGTGACGAAGCGTACAAGTGGCCTGTGTGCCCTCCACACATGACCAACTAGTATCGTGCCCCGTCAGTGTTATGCACACCACAAACAAGGCACACACACCATATGTTTACCGGACATGTTTTGCTTGTCAGGTCCTAATGGAGTCCCACATATTTAGTGACACCCTGTATCTACTGAAATACTCTGAATGAGAATGGTTAGTTTCTGGGCTGCTAAAAATACTTAACATCATTATCAACTTATGTCAGACAATAACACACATTAATATGTTCAATGACATATAAACAGAGGATAACGTATTCAAAGCCAACATTATTTTTTAGTTTGCATTCAAAAAAAGAAGTCCTTATTTTGTTGTCTACTTACTCATTTGGATGATTTCTATTTGCATGCCTCTCGTCATTATGGGTTTCTTCTTTTATAACCTAGCGACAAAAATAAATCATTAATTTCAGAGGTTTTATCTTATGCTTCAACAAAATAAATAACAAATAATGTAATTTTACAGCAGAGATCAACTTGAAGTGAGAATATATTAGCTATTGCGATGACTGAAATTACTATCTTGTTTTAGTTAGTAAGTAAGTGTGGTTTAATGCGCTGAACACCGAGATCATCTGCCGGCAATTACTTATTCACCAGCGTGTCTTAATGCATTGTAAAAGTCATATCTTATAAAAGCCATCCTTCCTTTATTGGTCTAGTAAATCTAAGTGTGATAGAAAATATGGTGAACAGTGCAATAAAGGAAGTCATAGGTTTAAGGGCTGAATAAATAATATGTAATAAGCGATATCAAGCAGTACGACTCTAAGGGGCTAATCCAACCTCATGTCCTATTTCAGTTTCTCAGGTCATTGCCCTTCACAGTTCTACCTGACAGCTTTTAAGAATGAACGTATAAATCACTCACTCTATGTCATATAAAATAAAAAATATACAACATGAATATTTTCACAAAACACAGCGGAATTTATGTTCATGGCTATTTAATTTGTAAAAACTTCGAGCAAGCCAATTGCAGTACGCGCAACTGGATAGTGTGTTGTGTAGAGTATTTAACATACATTTTGCCACTACATAGGCATGAGAAGGTGTATGATATATTAGAACAAGCACCCATCAAGGAAGAACTCGGTACCCTGCCAACACTAGATGAGGTTCAGTGTGCTATTAATCAAGCAAAGCGACACAAAGCCACTGGATGTGATTGAATACCGGCGGAAGCTCTCTAAGAAGGAGGTGAGGAACTCATAAGCCACATACATGATCTTACCATTAAAATTTGGAGAACTGAAAAAATGCCTGCTGATTTCAGAGATAGTCTGATAGTTCCCATATTTAAGAAAGGTGATCGTGCAGACTGCAACAACTATCGTGGTATATTTTTGTTATCATGCCTTGGAAAGCTTATTGCTCGTATTTTGGCGAAACGTATTCCATCCCTGGTGGAGAAAATACTCCAGGAGAGCCAATGTGGTTTCCGGCCTTCTAGAGGAACTGCAGATATGATATTCACTGTTCGTCAGCTTCAGGAGAAATGTAGAGAGCAAAATAGACCTCATTATATTGCCTTTATAGACCGCAGTAAGGCATTTGACTCGGTAAACCGTGAAGCCTTGTGGAAGATTTTAGCATTGTATGGTTTTCCACTGAAATTTATTACCATCTTAAGACTACTCCACACCGATATGAAGGCAAATGTCATTGGTAACGACTCTATTGGAGAACCATTTCATATAAATACCGGCGTTAAACAAGGCTGTGTGATTGCCCCTACATTGTTTTCTCTGTACGTTGCCACTGTCATGCAGTTAGTCAAAGATGATCTTCCTACAGGTATACAGATAACTTACAGGATGGATGGGAAGATCTTTAATTTGAGCCGTCTAAAGGCAAGGACTCGAACATCTCCTGCTGCATTGGTTGAGTTACAGTACGCTGATGATAATGCAGTAGTAGCTCAATCAGAGGACGAACTTAGGAAAATCCTGAATGCTTTTTCTTCAGCACACAAGAAGATTGGGCTGAAACTTAACACCAGTAAAACCCTAGTCCTCTACCAACCAGCCCCTGGACAAGGACAAAGAAACATCAATGTCACCATCGACGGAGCGAAGCTTCAAGAAGTTAACACCTTTTCTTATCTTGGCAGCACCCTGTCATCAAGTGCAAATATATATTCCGAAATCCAACACAGGATTAACCGTGCTGGGACATCCTTTGCAAGATTGAGGTCTAGAGTTTTTGACAACCATGATATCAATGCTGCAACGAAGATCCTTGTGTACAATTCGATTGTAGTTCCCACCTTACTTTACGGATCTGAATCCTGGACATGCTACAGACGTCATTTTAAAAAGCTGGAGAAATATCACCAGCGTTGTTTGAGGAGAATTCTTCGTGTGACATGGCAAGACAAACGCACAAACACCAGCATTCTCGAAGAAGCACACACTACCAGTGTTGAAGCCATGCTTTTAAAACGTCAGCTGCGATGGACGGGACACGTAATCCGCATGCCCAATAATCGCATTCCCAAGCAAGTGTTTTGCTCTGAACTAACTGAGGGCAAGCGCAGTGTGGGAGGTCTGAGGAAGCGATTCAAAGACGTACTAAAGGCTAATATGCAAATGTACCATATTGATATCAACAACTGGGAGACCTTAGCTCTTGATCGCTCATCCTGGAGATCAATTGTTCATCGTGGTGCGATACTTTTTGAAGAAAACCGCCGACGAATGATAGAAGATCGGAGGCAGCGCAGAAAGAACAGGGTGTTCATTAGAAGACAGGGAATGAATGCGGATGTCTCACCTGGACCTGATACTACCTGTCATCACTGCGGGAAACTGTGTCTCTCCCGAATTGGGCTTTTTAGTCACCTCCGGACTCATCGATGAAGAGTCATTCAGCATTGGAAGGCCAACCTACTCGAGACGAGTGTTTGCTATCACATAGGCCTACTGTATTTACATTATATATCAAAAGCAGTTATTAGAGTTACTGCGGTACTGCGAAACAGCATTAATATTATAGAAATAAAATTTTCGTTTGTCCGGGCTGCCAACAAAGGTGAAATGTAATGCGATAAGCCATCGTGTGTTTCCTTCCTAAGGCTGGCCAAGGTTGTGATTAAACCTTCTGGTTGGATTTATTAGGAAACCTTTCTTGATCCTGTAGCCAATCATCCCCAGCCAACTTGAACTGTGCTATATGATATGACACCGACTTATTCATGGACGTTATAACCTTTCTTCTTGTCAAAATGCAGGGCATGATTTTATGGTGCCGGGATTTCATCGTTGCAAAACTGGAAAAGATTGAAGGACTGTGTTTCTATCTCCCTGAGGAATCACCGGTCAAGTACACCAGACAAAAGAACGCCTGGAGCAGTTCAGACTGCAGTGACGTTGACTTACATTTCAATAGCTTCGCATCAACGCATTGCCTATTTCAAAATCTTTCATACATGTAGTCGGTATCATAAAAAATAGCTTAAGGAAAGGAGCTGAGCTTTTTTAAAATATCACAAAACTTCCAGATTCAGGCCAAGTGGTCAGGGTACTTCCCCGCTATGAAGACTACTGGGTTTGAAAGCCACCGTCAGCTTTCTTTGAAACGGTTTAGAATATTTTCTCATTTGTAATTCCAGGCGAATGCGGGATTGTATGTCTTAATCGAACGTGGAAACTTCTTACCAACTCTTCACCTTATTTCATTCTGATTAAACAGTACATAGAAGCAACAAAGGGGTTTTAATCTAGAAACATCAACGTACACATTGAGAAATATCACACTTGATGGATTATTGGCGGCAAAGAACAAAAACATCAGAGAGTAGACACCAACAAAAACAAACATGTTAACGTTTGCGTCACTTCTACACAAGAATTTTGTTCTTATAAACACCGGCTGAAAGAAAGAACCGTTGCCCCATAGGAACTCTCTCAATCTCCTTCCCTACACTGTGGAGACGGGAATAATAAGGGTAGAAATACTTACACACATCTCTGTTAGTTAGAAGAAATGTAAAATACAGTAATAGAGATTTAGAGTTTTCAATGTTAACATACAAATAAAAGTGAATCTGATATCTATCGACGGTGAACATGAAAGGCCTTGTTCGCCACCTTTCTACTCCTATCCGTTCTCTTCCGTGTATTTGGGGCATAACTCCCAGCTTGAAGTGGATATACATTCGCTTTGAACTTCATATTTATAAATCAATGTCCTCTACTTAACCATAGTTATCTCAGTAATCGGCAGGAACGTACTGTGTCCCTTAAACTATGATTTAAGACCTAGAACACATACTTGATACAATTCTAAAGTTGATAGTTGGCAACATTTTAATCGATTATGCTCGACATTAAATTACATGAAGTTTTAATTACAAGCAAAAGTTTTCACTGCAAATAGATATGTAGAATTTCACAATACATATTGACATGGGGACTCGCAAAATAGATCACAAATACATAGGCAAGTTCAGGACAGCAAGGTTGCGTACCAACCACTCCTTGGCAAGTGTCGATTCGGTGAATCCCCAGCCTACACAAATCTGAAGGGCGCGTCATAGAACAGCGAAGACACGGCCATTCAGATCGCGAGTTAGAGAAGTATTATGAATCTATGGGAAATATGGTACCTGAAGGGAACTATAAATATACAGGCAAGAATTATGAAGCCATTTGTTCATGTAATACACAAATAAACAGAATACTTCATGTAGAAAATAGACACAATATCAATGCGCGAGAAAAACAAACGACATTGGAGAATCCAGTCACATGACCGGAGTGGCTAGAGAGTGTATAAAATTTGGAGTCCAAGTTTGTGTATCATATTAATTGGACCAGATAATAAAATAATATTTATTAATACTGTGAAATAAATTGTAATGTGTTCAAAATATTTATGTGAACAACATGTAAGACATCGCTGAAATGAGTCCATATATTATAACTATGAATTAGTTGATATGAAAGGAGCCTTAGAAGGATAACTTGTATTTCTTACTATTTGATATTTCTGAAAACCTAAAGTATCGATTTGGAGGTGTCTTATTCAGTAGAAACAGGGTATCACGAATAGTTAGAAGTAAGGTAAGTTACCCTTTAGATTGCAGGATGTTATTTATATCTGGTCACCAGTTCATTAGATGAAGTGTATGTTGAAACATATCCATGTACTGTATACTGCATGTGAAATGGCAGACAGATGTCAGGATGGAGTGAGAATATATAATGTCATGACCAGTGATAGAATATTATTAGTTATGTTGAGACTCCCAGGTCATTCACCCCGAGAAAGCCTTTGAGTATACTGTACATGCAGGCGATGATCCGTGAGATTGATCACGTTTTACTATTAGGGGTGGAATATTAGTGATTTGAAAGGTAAGGTTTATAATGTGTGAGTAATTCGCATGCAATATGTGTGTGTTTTGAATAATGTGTCATTTTAAGTTAAGCCATGTGATAAGTGTATATCGACGAGTGGTGATAGGAGTAGCCACTTACCGGCCATAGTTTGTGATAATCATCGAGGCATAATGATGTTCTTCGAGGCAGGTAAACACATAATATGTGAATATTCGATAAAGGGCTAGTGAGAGACTCTATCTGCGAGGCGATTGTTTATGTTGAGGTTCGAGTGAATTGGGTTTGATATGCATAACCACATACAATGGCATTTTGATTGTTAAACGGAGATACATGTGATCATGGAGCCTCTGCGAGAAATGAATCACACTTATCATCCAGAAGTGAACAGATGTGTTGGTGATATATAATTGAGTTTGATATTTGAGACCTACTGAGGCCCAACATTTGAGTGGTCATTAACATCGGATCAGCTGATTGATAGCAAGGGAAGTTATCTCCCCATATGTGTTTCCATTTCAGATTAGATTTGTGGAATCAAAGTGTCAATTTTGATTGATCAGTACGTTATTTGAAAACGAATTTAGAATTGGTGAATTTTGTATTTATTTTGAGGCAGATCTTTCTGATTTATGTCTTATATCCGAAGGGAAAGTTATTATAAAGCCCATTTATATATTATGAGCGAAGCACAAAACATATAGGACGTAGATTAGTCCTAGCACAGGTAATATTTTATGATACAGAAAGCTACGACCAGTCCAAAACATGTCAGTTATTTTTAGATAATCCTTGCCAAAGGCATGACAGCTTGTCGGAAGGTAATTCTATTATGATTACAAACGAGGAAGACATATTACAATAATCATGGAATATTATTCCAGCAGAACCCATACAATTGTCCATAATTGAATATTATTCCCTACATACATCCATTTGCATTTACAGTACAGGAGAAATATTCCTAGCGACTCGGATTATCGAAAAGATAGGTTGGTAAGACATATATTATAATACATAAGAGCCCATACAGCAGATAGCATCTTTTGAAGAAATATTTCCAAAATAATAGGATTCAATCAGTATGAGACTACATTAAACAGAGCGCACAGGAGATAGACTATAATTACCATATATATGGGTGAAACGATTCGTAAAGGACAAGGCAACATACAGAGTTGCATCCTACCATTTAGGATAGCAGCATTCAGCCAAACAGCGACAGAGTACAGTGCCCATAGGAATAGGCAAGCATATAGCGCGAACTTAGATACAGAGCACATTATGATTATGAATAATAATCAGGTATATATAAATTAGGCTATTAAATATCACTAGATATACTTAACGATATATAAACGACGGTATTCCAAATAAGTGACATATAGTTCACAGGGTATCTTGATACAACCCAGAGACCATCCCATAAATAATAATTATTATTTATATAATAAGATGACCAGTATTATAATAAGAGAGAGATATATATACAGGTTATGGAATTCAGAAATAGAGATTCCAGACAGCAGTGCATTAGCATCCCAGGTCACAGATGCCAAATGCCACAACAGGAGAGTGCAAGTACTTAATAATTGCCCCACAGTTCACAGCTCCCACACATTCCCCCCACACTTTCCCCCATCAAAGTAAGGCACTTGGTGTACAAATGCCACCTGGGTGTGCCCCATGCATTTTCGCTCATAGCTAAGTGTTAGACATAACACTTCGGAATTGTAAAGCTAGCAGTGAAGCGTGAAATAATTTTACCCACTAACATAATTATTATACTATTTCTATTTCTAGCCCGCATGTCATATTTCACCCTAATGGGGATCTTTAACATTGGATACGACATAATGTCGTACATGACACCTCCCCATACCTACCCAACTCAGGACGTGCAATAACCACCGGACTGAGATCCAGTTCCTGCACATTACAGATCCCACACCCGACCAGTTAATTAATCCTCACCACAAACATTTTTCCTGCATCCCTATAGGACCGCAGAACCACATCCATTACTAGCCATCCTACCACCTACTTTTAACAAACTTAGCATGTCTAAAACTTAACCCAATAACAACCAATAACAACCTTCCTAATCCTATACTTACCCCCTAACATGTGAATAAGTAAACGCCACTGTATTAGCTGGGAGTCCGATAGCTAGGCGCAATGAGACGCGCACCGTGCTGAATTTCCCAAAAAGTATAACCCCCCCACACTAACACACCCTCGCACATGCACTCGGCTTAGTTGGTAAGTCTGAAGGGTATCATTTGAACAAAGGCACTATTATTAAATTGATATTGCAAAAAGTAAATTGCTAAACATTTTCATTCTGAACTTGGACACAACGAACTGCGAGACCCGACGAGTCAGACGATACTTAGTTTCGGACAGGAAATAGCTCCTCCGTTTCCGACAACGAAGTTGAATTTGACTAGGCACGGACGTCCACCGTACTGTGTGATGACGACTGAAGTCCAGCCAGACGGCGAACGTACGACGCCTGACACGACTGTTAGTTCTAAGTTAGCTAAATATAAGGTTAAGTAATTAATCCCCATTGCGAGGAGACTAAGTACTGTTTTTGTACACAGGCAGAAGAGAGAAGAGAGAAGAAAAGTCCTATCGCAGGTGAAGATTATATGATTTTTCCTGGCCATGTCAATAAGTCCAGAGGTTTAATAATTTTGCCTGGCCATGCCAATAAGTCCATATGTATAATGAATGAATAACAAATACGCGTAGCCTACTTACATGTCGGGCAGCGGCCCTCGAGTTTTTCATGTCGGCAATGCGCGCCGTGAGGGATTGGGCACCCACAATCTACGAAATATTTATAATTGAATTAATGACTTTGCCTGGCCATGTCAATAAGTCCAGAGGTTTTATATCAATAGATAATTTATGATGCGATTCTTTGCGTCGCAGATGCGATTCTTTGCACAGAGCATGCGATTTTTTCCGTTAGGGATGCGATGTTATGCGTTCCTATGCGAATCTATGCGATTATTTGCGGGCGAACGAGATACGATATTTGCGATGCAAATATTCGATGATTAAAAGAAGAGAATGCGATTTAAATGTATATATCAACAATTGTTAAAGGTTGATCGGCATTTGTAAGACCATATAGGCATTTGTAAGCCCGACACCACGGTACAAACCGTTAACACAATCCAACGTTTTGGATAGCATTGCGAACGCGAGCGGAGCCGGCCATAACCGAAATATGCGTTCGATTCGAATTTCACAGCGACATGCGATTGATCTTTGATCATTCGGCTGTATAAGACCTGGTCAAGGCATCGTAAGCCCGATAATCCCCTATGACAAGGCGACGGAATAATTGTCGCATCTGCAGAATTTACATACATAGTTATTAAGTATTAATCACTATGACATGTATTTCTTAATTCAGCCAGAGCTCCAACGTAGCCCAGAACATAACCATGGTGCCAGATATTGCCCATGCGGCGAGGTATACATATCACACATGTTATATATTCCACACTCACAGTGTGTACACATGATTTACGAGCTCATAGATTCAGCCAGTTGTTGGAGATCAATATAAATCTTCGTTGGCGCCAAAATGTTTATGAACATGAATGTGCACATATACTGGTACCAATGTATAATCTGAACCATGCCATTCTATTATATTTTACAGGCCCGCAAAGCAGCCGGCAAGAATGCTAAAATACACGACTACATTTCTTTCTTTCCCAACAGGTGGCGAAATTGTACATAGTCCCTTGTATATATATTGCCAACGCCCTAACACGCGCCAGTCGCAATATTCTCCTACAAACGCAGAGCTCCCACCCACAGCTCATACACTATTTTCCCATACATTTATGTACATTTCCAGCACAAATATCCGCACCACGGTAGTGAATACCTGTGGGATATTCACTCCCGACGGACGGATCAGCGACGCACCTAACATGAGAGGTGTCTTACGACAACTAGGTTCGTACTCACACATTGGAAGGGCCAAACTTCATTGTCATGAAAGATTCATTCACCCACAGGGGACGATCTATTCAGGGTACGATTATTTAATACGGCCATAGCCTTAAGTACTAGTTAAGGTAGTTTTAGCCCTTAGTGCGCATAAGATTACTGTTCACTGAGTTCTATTATATGCGATACCGAGTGGATATTGATAGTCATGCAATTATTACGTTTATGTGTATTGATGCTACAATGTCAGAGATAGTATGCGAATACGTCCAATGTCATGAGGAAGGTACCATTGCCAACTATTTTTGGATCACCAGTGTTCTCAAGTCATACACCATGCTCATTCTTATAACTACACGATTGTCATTCACACATGCTCAATGCAACATATTGTTTTTCCTTTCCGTTCTTCTAAAATACCATTTGTAAAAATGCCTTCTTTCGCCCAACACAATAAATACATTTAATCTTCCCCTAACTTACACCCCAAGGCATTTGTTTCCCTTTCTCTATTCTAACACACTGTCCGATGTTTTATGTTCTATGTATCACCATGTAACACTTTTAATTTGTCCACCCGAAAGTAGTTGTTCATCCCGTCATAAATAGCAGACGGAGGGTAAGTTACACCCTTACAGATGTTTTTTCCTCTCGTGGTATTTACACCTTAATTTTGCTTTTGCTTTTGTTCCATTTACATATAAATTTATGTTTGGAAGTGTTATTACTCAGGGTTTATGTTTTTACTATTGTGACATAATTTTACTTTATACTCATTGTTATTTGCCTAAGGCAACAATCTTGTGTCAGAAGACTCACATGTGTAAGAAATATTGTGCCCCCACACCCACACCTTTACACGAGCTTGCTATACACGAACCCTGCAGCGCCAACTTCGAAAACCGAGATATCTCTTCTACAAGCAGCCATTCACCTATCTATATATTCACTCCTTTTATACACCCCATCTCTACATTGTACACATTTTCCATCTTCGACTTGCCTACCTAGAGGTTATATACACATGCTCCTACACATCCCCATCGACGCCACCATCCCCAGGGACGAGGTAATTCAAGCACAGAAGAGAAGCAAAGAAGAAAGAAGATTTAGAAGGAAGAAGCAGATGAATCATATCTACGAAACCACCCCTCTGTCTTAGTCCAGTCATGGAGGACGATGACTAACTCCATCAGGGGGATTGTTGTATCCGTAGGGAATACATACCCTCGCCCTACAATTTACATCCCCAGGGGTGGAAATAACCACCATCCCCTACATCACACTTTTCGTCCCCATACACTCAGACATCTCCTAATACATTTCACACCGTCTACGAACTGCTTTAACCCCGATTACCTCAGGTGAGCTTCCGGATGAACTCCCTCGACCCCTCTAAGTGTACCGACCCAATTGGATTGTGCAATTCTAAAAACGCAGCATGCCACAAGCTATAAAGCCAGCAGGAGCACACGGCTCTGGATTTTTGTAGTGCCAAACCTTTGAAGAGTGACATCACGTCGGGCTGCCATCTGGGTGAGTGCATGAGCGAGTATCTTCCTACACACACATTTCCACACTTTCCACCCTTGATTGTTACTTGTATTGTGACGCATCTGGATCGATAGCACTAAAGCTGATCTGAGAACTATTAATACTTCTTCATAGGAGTATCTATTAAAATCATTAGTCTCTAGCTCACTGGTCTTTTAACTCATTTAATTAATTAATAAGATCCTACCCCTAGACCTTACCCAAGTAGGATCCACTGGTGTTAATTGTTTAATTGTCTTGAGGAGTCAGCTGAACAGACAGTTGGCGCACCGTCACGGAGCTCGCGTCAGCGTATTTGCTGCTGCCTTCTCCAGCCTTTACGCGCTACCTGCAAGCTAAGTAGCGCCGCAGTACTCTAGATTGCTAGCCGTTAGACAAACCCTTTCACCGCCATCACACCTTCGAGCTACCCCATTAGTCTGAAAACCTGGGAGCTCTCCCTAAAGCTACGTCTACGCCCCTAGACAGCTCAGTTTCATACCATTCGCTCTACACGAATCCAAACATCCCCAACACACTAAAAACACACCCCCTCAAACACAACATTGTATAGGGCACACCAGAACCCATACAATATATTAGCTATTCCACTAACTGAAATTACTTTCCTGTTTTAGTCTGTAAATTAATGAAGCTCTAATGGGCGTAACACCAAGGTCAACTGCCCCTACTTTCTTATTCTCCAGCGTATCTTACTGCATTATAGAAGTCTTAACTTAAAAAAGCCATCCTTCCATTATAGGTGTAGTAATTCTATGTGTGATAGAAAATGTGGTGAACAGTGCAATAAAGGAAGTAATAGGTTTAAAGGCTGATGAAATAATATGTAATAAGCAATTTCTAGCAGTAAGACTATAAGGGGTAATCCAACCACTTGCCCCATTTCAGTCCCACAGGTCACTTACACGGGTCTTGGCCCGCAATAGTTCTACCTGACAGCTTTTAAGAATGAACGTATAAGTCACTCAATCTATGTCATATAAAAATATTATACAGGGATATTTTCACAATAAACAGCGGATTTTATGTTCATGGCTATTAAATTTGTAAAAACTTCGAGCAAGCCAATTGCAGTACGCGCAACTGGATCGAGTGTTGTGTATACTATCTAATATACATTTTGCCACTACATAATGTTCTATTGCAAGCAGTAGGCCAACTGTATTTACATTATATATCAACAGCAGTTATTAGAGTTACTGCGGTACTGCGAAACAGCATTAATATTATAGAAATAAACTTTCCGATTGTCCGGTATGCCAACAAAGGTGAAATGTAATGCGATAAGCCATCATGTGTTTCCTCGTTAAGGCTGGCCGAGGTGGTGTTTAAACCTCTTGGAAGGATTTATTAGGAATCCTTTCTTTATCTTGTGGGCAATCATCTCCAACCACGATCAACTGCGATATATGACATGATACCGACTTGTTCTTGGACGTTATATCCTTACTTCTGACAAAAATGCAGGGCATGATTTTATGGTGCCAGGATTTCCTCGTTGCAAAAGTGGAAAAGATTCACGGACCTGGACCAGTGTTTCTATCTCCCTGAGGAATCACCGGTAGAGTTCACCAGACAAAAGAATGCCTGGAGCAGTTCTGACTGCAGTGACGTTGACTTATATTTCAATAGCTTCGCTCCAACTCACTGCCTATTTCAAAAGCTATCATAAATTTAGTCGGTATCATAAAATTTGGCTTGAGGAAAGGAGCTGAGCTTACTTACAAAAATCATAAAACATCGTGATCCAGGTCATGTGGTCTGGGTACTTCCACGATCTGAAGACGACTGGGTTTTAAACCCACCGTCGGCTTTATATGAAACGGTTTAGTATTTTTCCTAATTTGTAATTTAAATCAATTGCGGGATTGTACCTCGTAATAGGCCGTGGACACTTCTTACAAACTCCACACCAAATTTCATTTTGATTAAACACTACATAGAGGTAATGATGATGATGATAATTGTTGTTTTAAGGAGCCTAACATCGAGGTTATCGGCCCCTAATGATCTGGGTGATAGCGAAAATGATAATGAAATGGAAACCAGAACAAAATTATCTGAGACGTAAAATACGTACAAAAAGGAACTCAGACGGAAACAACTCACAATATGGTCTTACAAAAGGGAATTTAGAACGAAAAGTTGCACAAAAAGAATAGATTGAAAAGACCCACAAAACGTAGGCTAGATTCAAAATACGTACAAAATGCAATGTACCGTCGAAATACTTACAAAATGCAACTGAAATTCAAAATACTTACAAAATGCAAATGAGATCGAAAATGCGAACAAAATTCAATTGAGGTTCAAAATACTTACAAAACGCAATCGAAATTGAAAATACACAATGCAATTCAGATTGAAATAGGCCCTATCCCAGTTCCAATCCAAATTATTCACAAAGTGCAATTGAATTCTAAAATACTTACAAAATGCAATTGAAATTGAAAATGCTTACAAAACGTACGGTAGATTCAAAGGACTCGTGTGGATTGACAATACTTAAAAAAGCAATTTAGATTGAAAATACTTGACAAAATGTAATTTAGATTCAAAATACCCACAAAATGCAATTGAGAATCAAAATATGTACAAAATGCCCGCCAAAAAATGCAATTTAGATTCAAAATTCGTGCGAAATGCGATTTTGGTAGAAAATACTTATAAAATGCAATTGAATTTCAAAATACTCACAAAGGTCCCTCCGCCATATTGAAAGATTACTAAAAAGCAATTTAGATTGTCAATCGTTAAAAAATGCAATTGAGGTTGAAAACAATCGCGAGATGTAATTTAGATCGAAAAAACATACAAAAAGCAACGTAGATTAAAGGTGCCGTAAAAGAATCGCTAGAAGGGAATTTAGATACACAGTGAGCCAAGTAACAAAAACAGTGCGGGAATCTTAAAGAGAAAAGGAAATATAATGAAAAGAGGAGAGGAGAGGAGAGGAGAGGAGAGGAGAGGAGAGGGGAGAGAGGAGAAGGTCCGCCCCAAAGGTGAGGGACAAAAGGGGAAAATTGACCCAGCTCAGGAATCCCTCGGGGTCGCCAACTCCCGAACTCACCAGCCGTGAGCCCCTGAGGGTGTAGCATTATCTACGGTGCACCAGAAGTGGTGGGGCTACATACACCCTGCCTCCAGAAGGGCCTTGTGCACAAGGCAGGAGGTAAAAGGTAAAGAAAAAGAAGGCTGACCCCTCACAGAAGGAGGGTATCAGGAAAGATGAGACAAGGGCCAATTAAGGCGGGAAAGTGAAAGACTCCTTAGGCCTCGGATAACCTAATACCGTCGGGGTCGGAAGAGAACAAGAGTTGACCAAGTGAGGTCGACAGGAAAGAAGACAGAGAAGAGTCCAGCACTACATAGAGGTAACCAAGTGGGCTTAATCAACAAACATTCACGTATATATTGAGAAATATCACACATGGTGGATCACTGACGGCAAAAAACAAGAACATCAAAGAGTAGACACCAAGAAACACAAACATATTAGCAGTATGGCCTCGTTTAGTGATTATGCTTAACTTTTGGACACAAGTGTAATCAGAACACTCAAGTATTTCGAGTAAGACTTTTCATTAGTTTCATTTTGTGCCACGCCTTTCCCTGCAGGTTTGATTTAGATGAACGCGTGATATAATCGGTGATAGAAGTGATATGCTCGGCGCCAGTAACAAATATTTGGAATGATGTAGAAGGACTTGGTGGAGCAACCTGATTGGTGGTAGAGAGAAGAAGCCGGAAACACTTACTTATTACCGTACAGTACTTGTCGAAAGCTTAACAGCGTGAGTGCTGAGATTTGTGCATAGGACCGCACTGAAAACTGGATACATTTATTGAAATCATTTATAATACGGTGGAGAACATTAACTTGCCATTGCAGAATACGCTAGTAATGCGTCAAATATTTCACCCACTTTTTGGGGAACTAATGAAACACTTGCGAACTGTACACCGCATGGTCTGTCGTCGTGCTGTGGGAAATCGTGCTGCAAATTGCAAAAGTTTAATATCAGATCTAAAGAGGAGAAATAATATTCTATAAAACTGTGCGCAGTATAACTTCGGTATTAAAGGCCAGATTGTGGTAAATAAATCATCTACTACACTGCCGGAAAAAAAAATAGGTCACCCTTTTAGAGGTTACCAATTCACTCAAGATTTATTGTGGCAACAGTGCATATGGAGTACATGAAATGATTAAATATACAGATCGATAGGTCAAGCGTTTCAGAGATACCAGGTACCGACCCATGCTGAAACACCCATATTAGTACGAGGTGTAGCTCCACGGGCGACAATGCAGGCACTGACTCTTGCATCCAGTCGATCATACAGATGGCGAATACTGTCTTGGGATACGTCATTCCATGCCTGCCCGACATGTCCGCACAGTTCTCTAAGAATTGCGGGTGGACGAGTGGCACGAGTCACTTGTCGGCCCATCATGTCCCACACGTGCTCGTTTGGCCAGGGAAGTTGCTGCACGTCTTGCAGTGCACGTTGAGTTGCACGGGCAGTGTGTGGGCGAGCATTATCTTGTTGGAACAACACATCCACTTCCGGTTGCCAGAACGGCAAACGAACGAATCTAACAACATCCTGTACGTACCGAGCGCTGGTTAGCGTTCCCTCCATAAACACCAAAGGTGGACGAGAGTTGTAGCTTATCGCAACCCAGACCATAAGGCCTGGGGTGGGGTCGGTGTGTCTTGGACGAATACACTCTTTGAAACAGCGCTCAAAGGGTCTACGTTGATCGCACCAACGACCATCACTTGCGTGCAGGCAGAATCTGCTTTCATCGCTGAAGACCACAGCGCGCCATTCCATCTTCCAAGTGATCCTCTGACGTGCACGTGGAAGACGGGCTAGAGGCGTGCGTGCCCGTAGTCCTACTGCAAATAACCGTTTCGCAACAGTTTCTGTTGACACTTCTGGGATCACAAACCCTCGTATCTGTCCTGTGGTAGCTCGCTATCTGTTGCCGGGCGACGTTGAAACCCTTATCAGTACATCTACTACCCCGAGGTGGCATCTGCCGTCATCGGATCAAAATGGACGTCGTCTTTACAGGTAACCTAATTATTTTCTCCGTTTGGTTAGTTGACGAGGAGGAGGCGGCTGTTTTGTGTAACAATATTAACATGTGCAATAGGGAAGAAATCAGTATCAGATTCAAAGCAGTGCAATTATTTAACACATTAAAAGAAGTGTAGAAACAGTGCATCAAGGAGAGATTATTCGTGATATCACTGGTTCTAAATCACGTCGTAGCCAACTAAAACCATTTACGTGGGGGGAAAACATGTCTTAATGATCACCGCCCTTTTAGTTACTTTTTATGACAAGTGGAATATGTCAGAATACCTTATATTCCAGGCAGTTGTGCTAAGCAATTACACCATTATACCATGAAGGTTACGAAGAAGTCTGACCCCTTATGAAATTAGAGATATTTATCAGGTACTGCATATAAATGTCAATTAGGGTGGGGAAAAGGATGATTACGGTACCTATAACGTTCGGGATCAGAACTGAGGGAGAGCAAAATTAGGGGTGGTCAAAGGAAGAAATGGTAAAGCGAGCCCGACACAAGTCAACAGGTCATGTGGGTCTTAAGAAATGTAGTCATGGTAAGTTGATACTCAGATTATTGAATGCACTTTAGCTGTTAGTAAGTTAGTTAATGAGGTTCTAAGGGGCGGAACTACGACGTCATCTGCCTCCACTTTAAATGTCTAAAACAGGAATTTATACAATTTATTATATAGAACGTGGCATTCTACAAACTGGTCCTGTACATCAAGAGCTGACAAATGAACTACCAGAGGCTAAGTGCATTAGTCGTGTAATTGCTTAACACAATTACCTGAATGTAAGATTATGTGTTTGTCCCGTTGGTGGTCACGTTTTCTAGAAAACGAAGAATAAAGATGTGGTGAAGATTATCCATTAATTCTGAACGAAAGTTGAATGCGGCTTATACACTTGCAACATACATGAATGTGACTTTTACATACCTTGTGTCCTTCTTTCATCTTCTGGGCGATATTACGTATTGAAATTAGGAACCCTGGTCACTACCGCACCTCATATATGTGCTAAAGTACGTAAACATGTGTTATTTATTGCTCTTTAAAAAACGGCTACCATGTTCCGACAGCGCTTGCTTCTCATTCAACTGTCAACATGGCGCACTCTAGCGGCACACACCGAGGCGCACAAATGGTTGCCAACATATGGGATACAAAATCACTGCTGATAAAGAAAATTGGGATAAAAATCAATGTTTAATACAAAAAACATTAATCGGAACGCATTAGGCTGTAACCAATGTCAAAAATCATTGATATGGACGCGTTAGCCTGTAACCATTATCAAAATAGAATGTTCTGGAAAGGTTAGGCTGTAACCATTGTCAAAAATCATTGATCTGGACGCGTTAGGCTGTAACCATTGTCAAAAACCATTGATATGGACGGATTATGCTGTAACCATTGTCAAAAACCATTGTTCTGGACGCGTTAGGCTGTAACCTTAGTAAAAAATCATTAATCGGGACGCGTTATGCTGTAATCATCGTCAAAAACCATTGATCTGGACGCGTTAGGCTGTAACCAGTCTCAAAAACCATTGATCTGGACACCTTAGGCTGTAACCGTTGTCAAAACCATTGATCTGGAGGCGTTAGGCTCTAACCATAGTCAAAAACCATTGATCTGTACGCGTTAGGTTGTAATCATTGTCAAAAACCATTGATCTGGACGCATTAGGCTATAACCATTGTAAAAAACTATTGATCTGGACGCATTAGGCTGTAACCATTGTCAATAACCATTGATCTGGACGCGTCAGACTGTAACCATTGTCTAAAATCATTGATCTGGACACGTTAGGCTGTAACCATTGATCTGGACGCGTTAGGCTGTAATCATTTTCAAATATCATTAATCGAGTCGCGTTAGGCGTAACCATTGTCAAAAACCATGGATCTGGACACGTTAGGCTGTAACCATTGTCAAAAACCATTGATCTGGACGCGTAAGGCGGTAACCATTGTCAAAAACCATGGATCTGGACGCCTTAGGCTGTAACCATTGCCAAAAAAACCATTGATCTGGACGCGTTAGGCGGTAACCATTGTCAAACACCATTGATCTGGACGCGTTAGGCTGTAACCATTGTCAAAAAACATTGATCTGGACGCGTTAGGCTGTAGCCATTGTCAAAAAAACATTGATCTGGACGCGTTACGCAGTAACCATTGTCAAAAACCATTGATCTGGGCGCGTTAGGCGTAACGAATGTCAAAAACCATTGATCTGGACGTGTTAGGCTGTATCCATTGTCAAATAACATTGGATTGGACGAAACGAAGGTTAGAATGATCAGGTGTTGGTGTGGCATAGTACCCTAAGCACAAGGTTGGCAGTACTGTTTCGATGATGATTGATGTCAACAATGGCAGACACAGCTGGAATTTTGCCTATGTAAGTTCTAATCCTATTTTGGATGGCTGGGTGGGTCACAGACAGCGGAGGAGGAAACATCTATTTACACTTCATTCCCTGATTCATTTCTCGTCGTTTAATGAGGTATGTTGGCTAATTTATGTACTATAGAGGATGTTATCGCTCGTTCTACTTTCATTCAGTGCTTCGCATTATTCATTAGAAATAGGCTACGATTGCTGACGCCCAAGTTAGAATCTTAGCATTGTTTTATGCCGGTAACGAGCTTGCTTTGCTGAGGCAGTCTTCCCTCTTCCCCACTAGCCTATATAAACCAGCAGCGCATTCACTTCAGGGCAATCATATCTCAAATGCCTTATAAGATTGAGTTATAACATGGCACATTGTGTAGGCTTATCCTATAATAGGATCCAGGGTGCCAGCAGAGTGGAACTGCAGTAACAATACAATAACATCAGCTACTGTTGGTGTTCTTATAGAAAACAAGACCAAGTATTCCAATCTTGCAAACAATATTCATTCGAAAAATCATTCATAGTATTACAAGAGAAATAACGCAGAACCGATAATTACCTGTAGTTCATGATCCTCCTTAACTGTTATCCTCTTATCATCAAATATATCAGCTGCCTCGTCTTTCAGCTTATCCGAGGGCAACAGGACAGTTGTCTCCTGCGAAGTAACACAAGTATGACCCAATCAAAAATATGCACACACAATATGAGTACTATGTTACGTTACTAAACGTTAGCGTGCCATTTACCATTAAGTAGTGTATTAAGTCACTAAACCTCACTTGTCATGCACATCACTAAGCATGCAATGTTACGCCATATACGAATCAAAATGCAACTCACAATGTTAGAGACGTCAACTGTAGGTGTCAACCAGTCAGGCTCACTTTTAATAAATAGTTGTTCCTCCATTGTGTTCAGGAAACTAGAACACAAGAAACTCACTGATGAATTCATTATAGACCATACTTATACCAGTAGGCTACGCCAAATCTTTCCCATTTACAAGGGCCGATAACCTAGATGTTAGGCCCCTAAAACAACAATTATCATCATCATCATCTCATATACAGTAAATCAGATGAGGTAGTGCACATTAATAAGGAGCGGTTATATGTTCGTCAACAACAGAAAAACAAATACGACCATGACGCTGGTCGAATAAGTTGTTATCATTGCGATCGAATTGATAAAATGAATAAGTAATTGTGGCTGCTTATAAAGCACGGAAATATTAAAATAACTACATTCAGTCTCCTTATTCCTATGAACACACAAACTTGATTTACGGTGTGTAGATTAAATATTATTTTGTCAGACAATTAAGTACTGACGGTAAGAATCTATCAATACGCTTAATAAGGCACGTAAAATTGAACTTGGTTTACTGTACAGGTATTGTAAATCGCCACTAGTAGCATACAGCCATTCGGAATCCACAAGTTACCAAGACCTCCATATGTTACAAATCACGCAGTTTACACGAGAATCACAATGGCCTCCAACTTAGGGTGAACAACCGTTCGGCATTTGCCGGACATGTTCTCCTTTTTTCATGCTTGCCCTCTGACCGCCATGCATTTATTATTTGCTATTAAATATCCAGCTTTTTTCATATTGTAGCCTATTCTTAGTCATCAGTTTCCTATTGTTTTCTCTGTTGCAAAGCTATTTTTGTTGCATTTCCTCTATCTCAGTCTATATTCTGGATACCCCTATCAGACTACGTCATTTAATCACTTAATGATAAATCACATCTTAAGTTAGAGCTGTCTGAAGGGCCTGTCACCAAAGTGCTGACACCGCCCGACGTGATATGAACGTGCTCGGTCGGGGCCGGGGAATTCTCGGCGGGGATTCACCAGTCAAGTAATTCTGGCTGCGGTATTACGTAGTTTTGTTTTTATGCTAGTTGGATTCGGACCTTCTGAGTGAGTGGAGTGCTTTTTTTTTGAATAATATCAGTATGTCATCACTCAAAAGTGGCGAGGCACAAAAGAGGAAATGTAGGCCTAAGTTTGGCTTTGGCGATTTACAATACCTGTACAGTAAACCAAGTTCAATTTCACGTGCCTTATTTTAGGGAGGGACGCAACGAAAGTGAAGCGAAATGTTCTATTTTTGACTGTTATGTAACTGTTGGAAATATAGGTGCAGGTGATCTCGAGAGACATATTGCTAGTGGAAAGCATGGAAAAACAATTAGAAGCAGTTCTTCTAGCAGTAATATTGATTCATTTTTCCCGTTTAAACACTCCCCACTAGACAGGAAAGTTCGGGCAACAGATGCAACTTGACATATCACTCTGTTTCTCACCATCAGTCGTATAGGTCTACGGACTGCACATCAATGTTCAATGAAGTGCTGTTTGCAGATTCTGAGATTGCTAACAAAATATCATGCGCTAAAACCAAAACTGAAGCTATCATAAATAACGTAATCGCCCCTCATTCCATTGCCATTATCACTGAAACATTGAATAATAGTATTCCTTTGTTCGGAGTGCGTACTGATGCTAGCAACCATGGGGCTTTGAAACTTTGTCCTATTGATACACAATATTTAGACTATAAAGAAAATGGTATTCAAACTAAAGTCTTAGAACTACGAACATGGCCTGATGAAACTTCAGAGACAATATCCAATTATGTTTCCGAGCCTTTTAAGAAGCATAATATTTCTGCTGAATGCGCTGCTTTTAGTGGAAACAATGCAAATGTAAATTTTGGAGGGGTTAATCGTAGAGAAGGCAAAAACGTATTTTCAGCAAATTTTCAGTAAATTAAATTAACATATAGGCTAATCGGGGTTGGATGCCAGGCACACGTAGGCTACTGCATAATTGTTTGCAACAAGGTGCTGATGTATTGCCAGTTCATGTAGAGAGTATAATTATTTTAAAAGTTTTCAATTATTTCCATATCTATACAATTCGAACTGAACAACTCAAATAATTCTGCGTGTTTGTTGAAATAAATTATGAACAGATTTTGTGTCTCAGCAAAAGAAGATGGTTAAGTTTGTTTCCTGCAGTAGAAAGAATGCTAAAAATGCTTGCAGCTCTAAAGTCATACTTTCTTTCTCAGCCTTCATATTCTGTTCCGGCTATAATTATTAGCCTACTTTCGATTTTTGCAAAAAAATGAAAGTAGACTTATGAGATCAACACAGGGCGAAAAAAGTGTGTCTGTCTGTGTGTGTGTATGTGTGTGTGTCAGTCTGTGTGTGTCTGTGTGTGTGTGTGTCTGTGTGTGTGTGAGTGTGTGTACTCTGAATGTCTGTCCCCCCCTATCAATTCGAACACGATGAATGCGAATTGAACGATATTTGGTACAAAGGTAGCACTAGCAAAGGACACCTCAGTGTCATGTTTTATATCGCCGCCATCCTGACGGAAACGTAATGGCGGCCTCACAAATGTTCAAAGCTTAAATCAAATTACGACTAACCTAATCATCCGATCTCTACCAAATTTTACAACAACATACCTTTATGGGGGAGCATCCTTTGACCAAACCAATAGGTCATCAGCGTAATAGTTTACGGATGGCGGCCATCTTTGAGTGAAAATCGATTCCCCCTATTAATTCGAACACGGTGCTACCGAATGGAACGAAATTTGGTACGGAAGTAGTACTAACGAAAGGCACCTCAGTGTCATGTTTTATATCGCCGCCATCTTGACGGAAACGTAATGGCGGCCACACAAATGTTCAAAGCTTAAATCAAATTACGACTAACCTAATCATCCGATCTCTACCAAATTTTGCAACAACATACCTTTATGGGGGGAGCATCCTTTGACCAAACTAATAGGTCATCAGAGTAATAGTTTGCGGATGGCGGCCATCTTTGTGTGAAAATCGATTCCCCCTATTAATTCGAACACGGTGCAACCGAATGGAACGAAATTTGGTACAGAGGTAGTACTAACAAAAGGCACCTCAGTGTCATGTTTTATATCGCCGCCATCTTGACGGAAACGTAATGGCGGCCACACAAATGTTCAAAGCTTAAATCAAATTACGATTAACCTAATCATCCGATCTCTACCAAATTTTGCAACAACATACCCTTATAGAGGATGCATCCTTTGACCAAATGAATAGGTCATTAGCCTAATAGTTTGCGAATGGCGGCCATCTTTGTGTGAAAATCAATTCCCCCTATTAATTCAAACACGGTGAAACCGAATGGAACGAAATTTGGTACAGAGGTAGCACTAGCAAAGGGCATCTCAGTGTCATGTTTTATATCGCCGCCATCTTGACAGAAACGTAATGGCGGCCACACAAATGTTCAAAGCTTAAGTTAAATTACGACTAACATAACCATCCGATCTCTACCAAACTTTGCAACAACATACCTTTTTGGAGGGAGCATCCTTTGACCAATCTAATAGGTTATTAGCCTAATAGTTTGCGGGTGGCGGCCATCTTTATGTCAAAATTGATTCCCCCTATTAATTCGAACACGGAGGAACCTAATGGAACGAAATTTGGTACAGAGGTAGCACTAGCAAAGGGCACCTCAGTGTCATGTTTTATATCGCCGCCGTCTTGACTGAAACGTAATGGCGGCCACACGAATGTTCAAAGCTTAAATCAAATTACGATTAACCTAATCATCCGATCTCAACCAAATTTTGCAACTACATACCTTTATGGAGGGAGCATCCTTTGACCAATCTAATAGGTCATTCGCCTAATAGTTTGCGGATGGCGGCCATCTTTGTGTCAGAATCGATTCCCCCTATTAATTCAAACACGGAGAAACAGAATGGAACGAAATTTGGTACAGAGATAGCACTAGCAAAGGGCATCTCAGTGTCATGATTAATATCGCCGCCATATTGACAGAAACGTAATAGCGGCCACACAAATGTTTAAAGCTTAAATCAAATTACGACTAACATAACCATTCGATCTCTACCAAACTCTGCAACAACATACCTTTATGGAGGGAGCATCCTTTGACCAATCTAATAGGTCATTAGCCTAATAGTTTGCGGATGGCGGCCATCTTTATGTCAAAATTGATTCCCCCTATTAATTCGAACACGGTGGAACCGAATGAACGAAATTTGGTACAGAGGTAGCACTAGCAAGAGGCACCTCAGTGTCATGTTTTATACCACCGCTATCTTGACGGAAACGTAATCGCGGCCACCCAAATGTTAAAAGCTAAAATGTAATTACGACCAACCTAATAATCTAGTCTCTACCAAATTTTGCAACACCATATCTTTATGTGGGAAACATATTCTGACCAAACTGCAAGAACATCAGCCCAATAGTTTGCAGATGGTGGCCAAGTATGTGTGCAAATCGATTCCCCCTATTTGTATAAAGAATCGTTTGACCAAACTACAAGGTCATCAACATAATAATTTGCGGATGGCGGCCATGTATGAGTGCAAATCGATTACCCCTATCAATTCAAACACGGCGAAACCGAATTGAACGAAATTTGGTACAGAGGTAGCACTAGCAAAGGGCACCTCATATTCATGTTTAATATCCCTATAGCACGTTGTATTTCAACAAGCTACTACAACCAACATTCAATCATACTCCTTGAAAAGGACAAAGAGTTATAACAATACCCATGCATTTAGGAGAAAGTAGGCTATATGTTCTTTACTGAACATCTTGTTTGAAAACGAGTTATCTGAGCTTTACCTGTGGTTTGTTCATTCCACTATGCACATTTTTCACAACAAAATTTCATACGTTGAAAAAGAAACGCTCTCTATAGCAGAAGTTTGTGATATATTACGTTCAGCTCTGGCCACACTAAATGATAGGATGGAAAATAAATTCATACCTCTTGAAGTCAAAAAGTCTCTGAAATACCTCACTGAAAATAGCTTCGAAAGAAAATGCATTGCATATGTAGAACATGTTGTTGTTTTTTATGAAACGTGCATTGAATACCTGTTTAAGTGGTGTAACCCCATGATGGAAGAATTTAAATGATTCCAATGGATGAAACTTGATATTATGAATGACTTGAAGTTTGAAGATGTTCTTCCTTGTCTCGAGTATTTGCCATCTAATGGTGTGGAGATAGACGATTCTAAACTTTTTAACCAATTTGGAATATTCAGAATTACACTAGGATTTCGGAAATTGATAAACACACATTAGATAAGCAGTGGTGTGAGGTTTTCAAAACTAGCCCTGACATTGAAACATTTAGTGAGCTGCTTAAAAATTGACAGTTTTATTTCACTATTCCAGGTTGCAATGCAACCGTTGAAAGAGTACATTCCCTGATAAATACACAGTGGTCAGAAGAAAGGAACGTTTGTTGACCGAGTCGATTAAGGGTATTATAATAGTGAAGTACAACCTTAAACTTTACAATTATTTATTACAGGAAAATAATTCATCATTGCTGTCGAAAGTGGGTGCAGTCGATAAGTATCAGCATAAAATAGCTACAACTTCAGCATCTTTATCAACATAACAGTTATAAGGTACCGGTATGTAATACTGAATTTCGCATGTAAATATTAAAATTCCATTTGTCCTCCATTTTTAGAACATTTTTTTGAAAAGTCTTCCTTTTATTAAGAGAATGTCCTCCATTTGAAAATTTAGAGTTGGTCATCCTACTCCAACTAAAAGGAGGGTAACTTGTATATTGTCGTCATAAGACTGTTCCTAGTTAAATAGGCACACAACACCTCTGTACCTTCGACAATCAAATATTGTGAATTGACTGTCATTGAAAATCTGCGCTGGGCACTTATGTATTACCTCCGCTGTAAAACATGTCATCATAACACAAGTTTTGTCATGTCTACCAAATTTTCGAGACAAAAAAAAAACGAATTACAAACCACGTTATATTGCCAGCTTCAACAACAATGAGGCTTCAGTTCACTAGCACTAGAAAAGGTTATCATGAATCTTAAATAGAATGTTAATAGTTGCAAAATAAACTGGCTAAAACTAAAGGAAATTCAGCTGTAAACGTCACGGCGTTGCATCATGTATTTCACACCTAATTTAAAGGGAAAATCGAGTAAATACTTGTAGTTTCATTTAAGGGGCTTTGACTTCGTTTCACTCAGCCCCGTGTACTTGAGTGTATGTCTCATGAAAAGTGTTATTGTAATTGCTAAATAAGTGTGTGTGTAATGTAATTCAGGGGAGCATGTGGAAGGGGGCAGCCGTGGCCTTAAGCTAGGAACCATCCGCCAGGAGTAGAAGTGGGAAACCATTTCCGAGATATCTGAGGTGGGAATCGAACCCTGCTCAGATATTCGTCACGAGGCGGAATGCTCTCGTTCCATTCCTCAAATCACAATTATATTTCTTGCCAGAGCCGGGAATTGAACCCGGACCTAGTCGCTACACCACGAGGTGGGAAGAGTTCCTTTCATCAGGTATTGAAACCTTTGAGGCCAACTGGGAACCCTAACTAACACCAGCAGATCTCAAACACTTGCAAGAGACATAGATGGAGATGCTGACTTAGAGTTTCAAAGAACAGGGCAGCGTAACAATCATTTTGCCTGTCCAGTGTTTTGTGCAAATTTATGGCTGCATAATGTTCTTTTTTATAATGCTGCTAAATAAATAATTTCTTATCATCGATATTACTTGCCTTATTTTAGACTAATGTATCATAACAATATTCGTGCAAGGACCTAGCGTGCCTGGCTGAGTCACAAGAGATGCGGGTTCGATCCCGAATATTGTCTCATTTTCAAGTCTTATACACTGGTAGCTTAATGAGTTTGAGTTGTGTTACCGACAGCAGTGGCTCAGCTGGCTAAAGCGCAGCGTTAAGGTCATGGGACCAAGCTCTCTGCTGACTCGGTAGACGCGTGGGTTCGAGCCCCACCGTCAGCCGTCCTTGAAATGGTTTTCCATGGTTTCCCATTTTCAACACCAGGCAAATGCTGGGACGGTACCTTCTGATAGGCCACGGCCGATTCCTTCCACATCCTTGCCCAGTTTCATTCATCTTCATCCGATCCATCTCTCATCCCGACGCGCAGGTCGCCCACGGGCGTCGAATAGAAAGACCTGCACTCGGCCTCTCGGGAGGCCACACGAAAAAAAAAAGTTGTGTTGATTTTCTCCACATGAGACATACCCCAAATTGCATCACTAGACTATGTCCCATTAAAAATAATCTACAAGTCGCGAGTATAACAGTTTTGAAATTTGGAGAAATGATGACATCTATTGATATCCATCTGCAGCAATGCCAGACCTAGGAAGATTATATTATATTTGCAAGTAGTTACACATAACCCAAAATTTGAATGTGAATATCTTATAACGGCTACCAGTTGAAAAACTACCGACGGAACAAAATCGTCTACCATGTTTGATACCAGTAGCCTATCCATATTCTCAAGCTTTATAGCACTGATCTACAACGGAATGAACTTAAAAGTCGATAGCACCAGGCTCTTAGACACACGTCCTCTCCGGCTGAAGACGATATCCCTTTTTTAAACCCTTATCTGGGTCTGATGAACCCAGTTGCCATTACTTTTGACTAACGGCATTATGGAATCTTTCACCATTCAAGGACAGAAATTCCATTAATTCGTTCATTTTTATGCGTTAAAAAATGCCAAAAATGTTTTTACAATTTGAGTCCTCAGATAGGCCAACGATTCAAAGTACAAATTTCGGTCTCGTGTGCGGTACTTAACCAGGCAAGCGGGGTCCGTTTGACCCTTTATAGTTGGGCAATATACAACCGGCTTTTTGCAGGCATAATTCGACTAAGGGTATCCTCGCCTATGTTATTCAGGATGAGACAATTTCATTTTAAGGTAGTGTTTCTCTGACAGGTGTCTATGAGTTGCAACTTCCAAAATTGTAGAGCTTGAATTTTAGAATGATTAATGCCAGATACTTCATGGGACCCCAGGACAGGAAGAAGGAACGTGGGTAGACAGAGGACCAGCTGGAAAGCCTCAATCGTAAGGAAGACAGGCAAACACTGGACGAGGATAGCAAGGGAGAGACAAAAATGGAGACGTATGGAACTATAAGAAGGGAAGAGAAGGAGAGCTTCAACAACTAAAGATGCTGGTAGATAGCACACCTATGACATGAAAGATACACTTCTGCAACCTGTAACAAGCCAAACAACGCACAAGGTAAACTACAACAAATAGGCACATACAAAGACACGACAACTGGCCCTGCCACCTTTCTAGAGAAGGAGATGTAAAGTGAAGTGAAATGTAGTGTAGTGAAGTGAACTACAGTGAAGTGTAGCAAGTGGAGTAAAAACTTGTACACAACTCCTTAGGACTTGCTCGCCTAATGAGTTTAAACAAGAGCACATCCTTGCTCGCAGGAGGCCTTTGCCCTTATGGGATTACCTAGGCTATATTTATTTATTTATTTACTTCTATGGAGGTAGGTATTACGGGAAAACCATGTTTTTTGTTACGAGGATCTTTCTGCCATGAGAATAACAATGATTGTAGCCTTGAGGGGGCGGAACAGGTAGGTCATCTGCCGCTAAAGACAGAGATATCAGAATATAACACAAAACTCGCCGTTCGGTCAGGACTACCGACCCTCGTTTTGAAAGCAGTGAAGCTTTTGATTGTCAATTCATATCTATACTCGGGGTTTGGATTAAATTGTATACTCACCTCAATATTTATCGATCTTTCTTTGACGATCTTCATAGGAATTGCGAGTGACTTTAAAATTGCGTTTTTACTCGCCTGTAGGTCAATCACAAAGGCGCTTGTAATAAGGCTTGTGACGGTTACTTCTGCCGTTAAAAATGACGCAATGGCAGGTATTGTCACCTAATAACACACGTAGGAGGAAGGCCGTTTAATTCGCGAGAAATGAACCGCATATAACTCTGGGTGCGCCCCTGGCCGGGAGGCTAATAAGTGGACAGTGTTACTCGCAGGGTTCCAAAGGGTAAGTATACAAATTTTGGTTCAGATCGGTGAAACGGTGTAGATTTGTGCAAAAGGGCCTAAATGCAGGGCATGGGGTGTCTGTCCGAAATTTAAAGTTGACAGGGTTACCCGCAGGGTTCCAAAGGGTAAGAATACAAATTTTGGTTGAGATAGGTGAAACGGTGTAGATTTGAATACATAACAGACAGACAAACTTTGTTCTTTATATATAGAGATGAGAGATTGTAGGGGGCTGCAAGATTGTGTTGGATTTCTCTGTTTGTCTAGTGTGACTTCGGTGCTCTTTGTTCATTGTTGAATCCCTGACTAGTGTTGTATGTCGGCGTTTGTAATTGTGTGTAAGGGGGGTTGTGAACAATATATGAGGGGTTGTTTTTATTCTTGTCCGGGAGAGCATTGAGCATGAAGGAGTTGGGGGGAGCTATATACAGGATCCTACTGAACGTAAATCAGGCCAGGTGCTATTCCACCAGTGTTTTGGACCCAGCGGGTGTGTGTTCTCTTTGCGAGGGTTAAGCGGGGTTTGTGTTGATGTTTAGAAAGTTTTGAAAGACTTGGGGTTAGGTGGGGGTGAGTGTAGTGTATGAAGAGGCCGGGGAAATGTTTTGGACAGTATTTTATTTCTAGTTTTTTTTGGAGTGCGACATGTATTTGAGATCGTGTTAAACCGGTCTTATCTGCGGATTAACCCCTGCGGCTCCAATAACTAGGGCACTCGCTTGGGGTGTTCTCATGGGGGCGTTTCCCAGAGGAAAACCACGCTTCAAATTCGTTAAGGATTTGCGCGTAGCGCCTGCAAGCAAGGTCACAGGGAAAGTCATGGTGGAAGTATATGCATCGTCAGTGCGCGACCGGTGACCGTGCATGTTGAATGCTGATTTGGAAATCAAACAGTTGGACGCGGGGACTGCAAGGTAAAGTGGATTACGAAGGCGAGAGGATGAAAGATTGGCTGACTTGAGCATGCGAAATAAGTGAATCAAGACCCATGGTCTAGAGGTATTTGACTGTTAATTTGCAGTCGAGTAACAGGTCTGTGGTAAGAGGTTTGAGCGGTGGGAATAAGGATAAGTCAAGCACACTCACCTTTGAGGTGAGGTCTTGAAGTCTAGAAGAGCTGCCTTTGGGCCCCGCGGGACTTCAGTCCTGATTCGGAGGGTGCCCGCCGTCAGTCCCTCCTCCGGTCCATCCGTCTGTGCAATGTTGCTTCACATGTAAGCAGTGACTGCGCTGTACAGTTTATTACTATGGGATTTGGGTAAAATGGAGTTAAGGCCTAATTGAAGGCTGGGCCGTAATAATATTCTTTCGTAAACCGTGCCATTCATAACTGGAACTCTCTACCTGCTGCAATCTTAGAGCCTTCTCCCAAACATAAAGGAGTGTTTAACCCGTTGATTGCTACGCCCGATTGCAGACGGTGAATTAGAACTTTATTTGTTCATATTCTTCATTCGCTCTTAGGTTCCAAGTTGATCCCTGACATGTTCTGGCATCTGTTCGGCTTGATATAGTATATTCTCTTCCAGAAGTAACTAACAGATCACTTTGAGAAAAATATTGTACTTTTGTCCGCGTGCCTGGTTTGAAGATGTTGGGTATAAGGAGTTTAATTTGTCTAAATTGTTTAATTAGACTTCGGAAAAGCTTATGATTCCATTGACCGCCAGACACTCATCTCAATACTCCATGAACGAGGTGTGGATTATAACACAAGCACCCTCATCAAACAGACTCTCACGGATACAACCTCCAAGGTGAAGTTCAGAAGAGAACTATTTCCGAGTTTCATGATCAAAACCCGAGTACGACAGGGTAATGGCCTCTCACACATTCTGTTTAAACTGGCGCTTGATAAAGTCATCAAGGCCTGGGAATACACATTGAGGAATCTAGGAATCGAACCCGTTGCCATTGGAGCTGGGACTAAAAGAATCGAGATCAGGTGCCTTGCCTTCGCAGATGACTTTGCATTCTTAGCCAACAACTCTAAGGATGCTGGCATAGCTGACCAAGACCTGCACGAGATAGCGGTGAAGTCTGGTTTACAGATATATTACGATACGACCAACTACTTTGAGAATTGGCACTCCGGAAACACCCCTTGAACGACCATACATGGAACGATTGGAAGAATCAATCGCTTTCCTTATCTTGGTGAATGGGTCCACCCCAAAGGTAGAGATGGCACCTCCATCTTAGCAAGTCGTAACAAGCTCAACGCAGCATACCAACTATCCCACAATGTGTTCAACAAGAAATGCATTTCGAGGAATGCTAAGATCCGTCACTACAGAACTGCTGTCGGACCACAGTTTCTGTACACCGCAGAGAATCTATTGATGAAAAGAAAAGGCACCATGGATGACCTGGAGAAAGCCGAAAGACGTATCCTCAGGAAAACTCATGGTCCCAGATTGCTCCTAGTTGGATCCTACTGTTTGAAATCTAATTCTGGCGTGTATCAACAGTTAGAATAAGCCAATGCCAGTATGCGACGTAGGAGGCTAAAGTTCTAAGGGCACCTACAACCAATAACCAGCAACAGGCTTACCAAGAGGACCTAAAAACTTGGTTAAAAGCTACAAGCCTGGAAGATTGTGTCTTAATGAAGTACTAAAGGACTTGGATTCGGCTGGAATTGCTGACTTTGATGTAGAATATCGTTCTAAATTTTGTGTTTTGTTAGAGTCTTGGACCCCACCACCTAGAGTCCCTAAATGTTGGAAGCAGGATAGAAAGGAGAAATTATCAGCAGAGCTCAAGAGATATTGGGAACGGGAAAGAGCATTGTAGAAGAACTAGTCATAAACGCTCCGTAGTGTGCTTAAAGGCCCAGTAAACTCATGAAAATCGATTTTCTGTTTTTAATGAATTTAGTTAGATTTCGAGCTGAAGATTGGAATGTCGAAATCGGAAATTAAAAATCTCGATTAGCTTGCGCGATACGAAGATCTTAAGTTCTAGGTAGGGGACAGCGTGACGTCACTGGAGCCTAATCACAAGGTATTGCGCGCCACTTCCGTCTGTCTACTAGTGTTTGTCAGAGTGCAGAGTGAGCATGTTGTTTGGAATAAGTAGTTGTCCAGAAAATTGATGCCTTATCAGTTTGAACCTAAGTGCACATCAACTGGAGTAGAAAAAGAACCATCAGCATCTGTTATATCGGAAAGACTGGGGGGAACACCGACTGGTGTAAGTGTGAACAGTGTGAGGCGATGCCCACTGCTGCTGAAAGTTTCTGCTGTACAAACAGTGAATGAAATGCGTGGAAGTGTGACGTGTATTGTTTGGCACGAGGTTTTTTCTAATGTTGTATTAAATTACAATGTGTTAAATACTGCACGTTGTCTTCATATAGACAATACTAATTTTCCCTACGTGAGAGACAGACTGGCTTTGAAAACCAACGCTACCTGGCGGTCTGTGGCCTATCGCCAGTTTGTGTACTGGGTCAACTCATGGACTCCTTTAGGAAGAATGAAGAGGAAAGTTATACTGTCTTGTGTCGTGAAGGCAATCCGATAACAATATGCCGATGAAGGAGGTACATACGTAGGATTCCAGGCTGCTGAGGGGAATGAACCAGAATACTTTGATTAATAAATTTGAAACTATATTTAGAATATTTTATGGCAGTCTTTTCTGAAGATGTGATGAAACAGTCCTTTAACAATTGAATATTTGTAAGTATAAAATAAATACCTATATTAAATTATATATTTTACACACAGTTATTTTAACAAGTGGGAGTATTAAATACAGTATATAGCTGATGAAAACGGGTGAAATGCGAGAACACTCCGTTCAAGGGCCTGGGGTCAGAAGCAATATTTCTTGGTAGTTTAGGCTCATAGTGTGGATCTTCTTCTAAGGGAGTGATGTGCTTTTGTCCATTAGCCATTCCAATTACTTCGAGAAGTATAACTGTCCTCCATCTGTATTCTTTCTCCTTATAGACCTTACTGTTAATCCACTTTTTTGAGGTTTTTGAGTACCAGTATCTATGTGTTTCACCCGTTTGATCACGTTTTACATTGTTATTGTAATCCATAATTGCTAACATAGATCGATTTACCATTCCGCGAAATGAGAAAATGGATCTTTTAGGCATGTATTTCAGTAGGACGTTATGGTAAGATTCAAGGGACCCAGTGTGACATTAATGTTTTATGCTTTGCAAGTCTTTTATAAAGCGCTTGTCTTTTAGAACGCTTGCTATGATACCATAGTCTAGAGAATTTCTATTGAGTCATTTTGTTTTTTGCGTTGTATTTTCGATTATTTTTTCGTGCTCACATTGGTGAAAGTGAGTGTTTCTTAACCATGAATGTGTGTCACAAATATGATTCAGAACGGACAGAAATTTCTCAACAAGTAGCTCCTCATTGATCTCACATGTCATAGCTGATCACCAATGATGATTAATAATGCTGTGTTTCCATTCTAATATTGCGGGTGCCTTGGTCGCCACTGCTTTCAGATTTTTACCTGAGCTTTTGGCAAGGTGCCACACATCAAACACATGAATGATTCCAGGGTACTTGGTTCGTAAAAGCTTTCGAACGCCCTGATGCCGGTCGGATAAGAATGGTTCTATATTTAGTCCTTCTGATGATAGTTTTGATAGCACTTTATCACACGCGGGCTTTTCCAACTCGCCGAAAACTTGGCCTCGTTGTAGAAAAACAAAGTCAAAAATTTCCTCTGAGCTGATGTCCATCACAGAATATGTTACATATTTTGCACAAAAACCTGGACCGTCAAATTGACCATCACCTGCAATCCACACCATCCTGCCAGATGACATAAGAGTCTTGACAGTGTTACCACGATGCAGAGCCCATGTATGCCTAACAGCTGGGGTAACAACTCGTTTCACAATTTTTTAAAATGTTGTGTGGCTCATGAAACATAAATCAATACAGTCTGTCAACGATTTCAGTAACGCAAAACCCACTCCCGTTATGTACATACCAGTAGCCAAGGTGACTGATAACATGGAGAATTTGTTAACAATGTTATGAGATTTCCATACGATAGTATGGCCTGCTAGACAGGTCATTTGGACACTCACAGCGGGTCCTTTAGTAGAAGGAATAGTTTGAATTACTTTCTTACCGCAGGTAAGGCACCTTGCAAAGAGAAGTAGCAGGTTCTGCCACATAACGAACAGCAACGTAGTCTCACTGAAATGCCATGCTTTATTTTTTCTACTCATCACCTCCGGCTGTACTGTTTCATCTCCTTCCCTGTCATCGTCATCAGCATCCGAGGTAGTATCACTCTCTTCGTCTGCTTCATATATTGCATCACGAACATCAGGATCACTGTCACTATCGCAACACTTGGCGTTTCTAAATGTTTCTCCTCCTAATTCGCACTGTATTCCAACTGTATTGGGATTTTCAGACATTCTGGATTCATCATGGATAACACTCTCATTTTCACTGCAAACACTCGGGGCAACACTTGAAACACTCGCTGAGGTACATTCAATCGCTTCAGTTAAAATTTTGTTCCCAACATATGTAGATGTACGCCTTGTCACCGGAACAAGTTTCATTCCTTTCAAATTTAGCGCAGGCACAGCACCTTTTCTTAACACAAGTTTCCTGTTTTGCTTCAGGAGTTCTGCTTTGTACCTGCTTGATAGTTCATAGTCCTGCTCTCTGAAATGTGTAGAGCATACGCGGCTATTTCTGGTTGGTGAGAAATCAGCGCGACTGATTCTAGGTAGCCAAGATCGGTGTCTCTCTGGAAATTTCTCTCGACTGGGGAATCCGTGAAAACCTACATCTTTTTCCTTCGATGGTTTCGAAGTGGTTGCGTGCTTGCAACCCATACACAACGCAGTAAGCCATGTTTTCACTTAGGTATCATTTACTGTAGCCTACTTAAATACGACGAAACAACAGCTGCACTGTCTGATTCTGCTATGCCTACTGTTGGCACGCGGAAGGCGACTCGGCTCCAGTGACGTCACACGCTCAAGCATTGTCGCCGTTTTCCGCTTATACCACCTGAAAAAAAAAACGCGATAGGGTTTTCAGTACGTTGATTAAAATTTAATAATGGAATCAGTGAGTTAGGAAACTAAAACTCGAAAATAAGTTGCCTGGCCTTTAAATCAACAACAATAATAATAATAATAATAATAATAATAATAATAATAATAATTAATATAACATATGACCTTGAATTTGCATTTTGAATAATAAAGACACAAAAGCTAAAAAACATTTTAAAACTCCGCTGATAAGTTTTACGACTTCAACAATTTTCTTTGCATGCGAATGAAAACAATCCTGTGGTTGCAAACAGCTAACTCAGCACTTACAAGGCTCAGAAATGACTGACGATTTGTGTAAATACTCTAGTTTATTTGTTATTTAATTGTTATATATAATCGTTTACTTGCAATGTATACCGAAATTGGCCACCGGGAGAGACGCCCCCAGTTGCAAATAAATGGATGAATGGAGGAGAAGGAGGGTCACTGCTACTGTGGGAGACGGTTTTGGGCCCACTACTCTTTCTTCTATATATCAATGATATAAGACAGAACGTTCATTCATATAAGGAAATTTTGTTTGCGGACGATACAACGCTCGAAATAAAAGGTGAAACTAAACAGGTCTTACAGCAGTCTGCTGATTACGTTACAGAAGAGTTATCCAAATGGTCACAAGTTAATCGCCTCATAATAAACTATTAAAAAAACAGTATCTCTAAATTTCCACACTATACAGAATAGGAATCCTGCGAAGCCCAATATAACATAAATGGTCATCAAATAGAAAATAAATCAGAAACAACGTTTTTAGGACTGTGGATACAACAAGACTTGAAATGGAATACACATCTACAATATCTGAATACTAAACTGAACTCGATGTGCTTTGCGTTACGTATTTTGAAAACCTGCACTAGCATGCACACATTAAGAAATACTTATTTTGCTTATTTCCATTCATACTTAAGATAAGGGATCATATTTTGGGGTATGTCGCCAGATGTACTAAGCACGTTTAGGATACAAAAGAGGGAGATTAGAATTATGGCAAATGTAAACTCTAGAGAATCATGTAGACCTCTGTTTAAAGACTTAATCATTCTCCCACTGCCCTGCATATATATCTTTGAAAGTATTATGTTTTTTTTAAGAATTTAATGAAGAAAGATGTTTTTCTTAAAACAAACAATGATGTTCATAGGCATAACACAAGACAAAATCAAAACATTCATATTTCACACACACAAGCATATATCAAAAAGGAACTTATCACACAGGAGTTAAATTATACAATAAACTACCCCAGTATATAAAACTTGCCCCAAAATAAAAACCTTTGATAGAATGATGAAAGCTTATATGCAGTGCCATTGCTTTTACTCTGTAGTTGAATATCTTAGTGTATAGGAGCGATGAAATCTATAATTAAATTTAAATTTTCTATTTTAATTGTAATACCTAGCTGTAAGTTGTTGTATTTATAGAATAAAGTTTCCATATTATGATAATAGAGTAAGTTGTAAATAGTTGTCCAATACGATTGTATCTCTTAAGATCTGTTATTATAATAAGTTATAAATAGTTATAGTATTAGTAATATATACCTGTTAGTTCTTTTATTATATAGATGTAATTTCTGACGTGTATTGTATACATGTAATTGATCAAATGGATTTAATAAAAATCTAAATCCTATACTGTCACATTCCTCCCCTCTCGCTCCTGCTGCGGCACATGGACTCTCTCCGGACACATGTGCCTTCAGGTAATAATTGCATTATTCTCGAATCGTGAGGCGCAGAGGATCTCTTAGCAGAGCAATAAACTGGACTTCTTTTCTTAATAATAACACGACATTGTTAAGAACTTTAGGGAAGAAATCCGCAGCACCAAAAAGGAAAGTTGGCAACAACTCTGTACAGGAATCAATGACGCCGCAAAGAAGACACTGGGGTTGGCAAAGAGGAAAAGAGAAATCTGGTGGAACGAACACTGCGATGTAGCTCTCAGTAAGAGGTCTGAGGAATGGAGAAGATGGAAATCTTCTGGAAAAAGGGAACACTTGGAACAATTCAGACAACAGAGGAAAGAAACATCCAGAATTTTCCGTAGGACCAAGCGATCTTTTGAAGCAGCACAGTTAGAAAATCTTCAGAGCAACTTCGTTAAACACAACTCCAGAGACTTTTACCAGACATTCAAAAACAAGCTTAAGGGTTACCAAGCCCCAAGTATGAGTTTTAGAAATGAGCAGGGAAAAATTGGACTGAACAACCATAAAAACTGCGAAATACTAGCTGGATACTTTCAAGATCTTTTGAACTGTCCAACCCCCACTTCTAGATTAGAAATTGCAGACTCACCAGCAAACTCAAAAGAGGATGCACCACCAACAAAAGAAGAGATCAGGGATGTCATCAAGAACCTAAAGAACAACAAAGCAAGTGGAGAAGATTCGATAACAGCAGAAATGATTAAATGGGCTGAGCCAGAAATTCTAGACGACCTTCACAGAATCCTTGGTGCAGTCTGGGAAACCGAGAAAATTCCAGAAGAATGGAAAACAGCGCTGATCCATCCGCTCCACAAGAAAGGGGATAAGCAAGACGTGAACAACTACAGAGGTGTGTCCCTCCTTTCAATTGCTTATAAAATTATCTCCAAGATTCTTCTAAACAGAATAGAAGATACGCTGGACAAACAACTAGGCGAGTACCAAGGAGGGTTTAGGAAAGGACGCTCCTGTGTTTAGCAGATCTTCAACTTGAAATCAATAATCCGTCACAGACTGCTGAGTAATAAGAAAATTGTGGTATCCTTCATAGACTTTAAAAAGGCATTTGATTCAGTGGACAGAGAGACCTTAGACAGGATCCTAAGGGAATTTGGAATCAAAACCAAACTAGCAAATATAGTCAAAGAGACCCTAACAAACACAACTTCCAGGGTGAAGTTCATGGGAGAGCTTTCTCGGCCGTTCGAAATTAAGACAGGAGTCAGGCAAGGGGATGGCCTATCACCAATCCTTTTCAACTGTGTCTTAGAGAAGGTTGTGAGAATTTGGAACTCGGAATTGGAGAGTCGAGGAATAAACCCAATCTGCCTCGGGAGGAAGTCGGTAGGAATTAAAGTCAACTGCCTGGCGTTTGCAGATGATTTTGCAGTACTATCGGAAACCACGGAAGAAGCAGTCATACAAATCAACCTCTTGGAAAAGATCGCTAGCCAAACAGGACTAAGGATATCAGTTGAAAAGACAAAATTTATGACAAATGACAAACATGGACCAAAGATCCTTGACACGGAGATAGGACGGATTGAAAGGGTAAAAAAGTTCAAGTACCTAGGAGAGACTATACAGGAGAATGGGTTAGAAAAAGCAGCTGTTGGAGATCGAATTATAAAAATGGAAAGAGCGTATGGATTAAAATAAATATCTACAACAAAAAGCGCATCTCCTGGAATGCCAAAATAAGGCATTATAACACTGTCGTAAAAACAGAGTGCCTCTTTGCCAGTGAATGCCTCTCGATGAACTATAGCCTCGAAAAGCTAGAAGTCATGGAAAGGAGAATTATTGGAAAAATCATGGGTGCAGTTCAGACTGAAGATGGATGGAGACTGAGAAGCAACGGAGAAGTCTACCAGAACGTGGAAAGAATCTCCGCGTCTATGCGGAAGAGAAGGCTGACATTCCTCGGACATCTCTATAGAATGAACGACCATAGATTAACTAAACAAATATTCGACTATCTCTGGAAGAAAAAGACCACCACAACATGGATTAAGGAAGTTAGGAAAGATTTAGAAAAGTTAAACATCACAGAATCTCAAATGCTAGAAAGAAATGTATTTAAGAGCAAAGTGAACAATCTGGAAGGGTTTCAAGATGAAGGAAGACCTAAGAGAAGTGGACGAACTTGGACAGAAGACCAAAGAAAAAATGCCAGTGAACGCATGAAGGAATATTGGAGACAGAGGAAACTCCAGGCAAATAATAAGAAAAACAAATAAAGTTGTTGCGTGATCCTAAGTGGTCAATTCGCGTGAAAAAAATAAATAATAACATGATTTGTGTTAGGTGACGAATGACATCGGTCCTTCTTCCTAAACCTGGGTAATATAACGAGATGTGTGAATACGGGCAAGAGGACAGCAGGAATCGTAACCACCACTATTAATTCAGTCTGGGTACTGAACCCGTATTTTTTGAACTTGAATGTTTGTCACAAGGCGAGATTCGAACTGCAATTTACGTGGTATGTTACGTATCAATCTAAAGGGAAATTTGGCTACCAGCTATACAGCATTTAGGTAACCTACTCAATATGGAAGACGTAGAAAACAATATTTTAAATGAGAGGCAGATAAATATTACAGGGTTATAATGAATTGTATAAACACGGCTAACATTGGAAACGACAGAAATGAAGTCGCGAGCCAACAGGGTCACAGAAAACTGGTTTATACGAGAGTTCAACACGGCAAAGAAAATCCCGGCGATATAAAATAGATATAACATATATGCAGAGGGGTTCACAAGCCCCTTATTACTTAGTTTTATGAACCCAACTAACATTACATTTCTCCCGATGGTCGATATTGCTCTGCGATCTGCCAGTGTGATAGCACTGCAATTGAGCCATATATCTAGCAAAAAATAAGATCCATGGAGATTTCCGCACCACATACCAAGGTCCATTTTACTAACATGAGATATATTGCACCTTGAAAGAACACACATACAAGTAATATCTTCGAATTAATTTTTATTCTCCGTGATCCTTAATGGTAGAAAGTTAAATCAACATCATAAACCATGATTGAAGACTTTAACATGGATAATAACGTTAGAGGTGGGATGGCCACTGTAACTAGTGCACGTACACCGCGTGGTTTCCACGTTGCAGTTGTGGCTAAATTGGTAAAGTTCCTGCGGGACTTGGAGGGTGAGAACGGGGAGAATGATACGTAGAATTCAGATGTAGGCATACTTTTTGAACGACAGCCCGTGCTCTATTTTAGGGGGATGTGATTTTGAGCCATACCAACTAAGTCACATTGCCACATTTATTAACTTACGATGTTTCCTGTGAAGATTACGTTGAATTTTGCAGATTTATAATGAGAATACGATCGATGCAGCAGGCAGAAAGTTAAAAAATCTGACATGGATATTAACATAACATATCGCTCCAGAAGTCCGGGTTCGATTCCTGACTCTGACAAGAAATTTCTTGCTGCTCTGAAGGGTGGAACGGGGTACACTAAGACTCGTAGGCCAAAACTGAGCAGAGGTGGGTTCGATTCCCACCTTAGTCAGCCTCAAAATGGTTTTCTGTGGTTCCCACTTCTACAGGAGGCTAATGCCGGGATGGTTTCTAACTTGCCTCTTTCCAAATCCTCACCTTAATTCATTCCATTTCATATTTATTTATCTGTGCCATACACTATATTTACAGTACAATGAAGGGAGTCTCTGAAAAGAGCAAAGCCCCCAATTAATACAGACACCGCTATAATACAGGTTATCAGAGAACTTCTACACAAACGCGGTGATAAATGACCGCGATGTTCTAGCTCCTCAAAAGAAACAAAAACAACAACATATCGAAGGAGATTCTGATTGCCAGTATACGTGTTCCTGAGAAATTCCCTTGGTATTATCTTGTTATTATATTCCAACAGAAAGAAGAGAACTCTATTTGAGGCGTTCATATTAAGATGTTTCGTGCAACACCAGATTCGAACACTACGTAATGTTCATGGAACCCAACCGGGAAAAGCATCTACTCGCTATATTACTAGTGCCCCATCCACAATAATTACGGTCACTGTGACATCTTATATCATTTCTGTCGTAAGACATTGGTAAAGCGGTCAACACAGACAAAAACACGTAACGAAAACAAATTATTAACCTCTCCCCTAACAGGTATCGAACCACAAGTCCTTCCATCCGCAGTCCAACACGTCACCTTTTCAGCCACGCATGCTTTCACACTACGCAAAGATAGAAAGTGAAAGGGCCTCTGACGCTAACAACCTTAGTTGAATTTTGGGTAGAGTAAGATTTAGTCCCAAACCTGAGCACATTTTTCTCAACTGCTCAAAATGAAGCATCAAACGGAAATATTACCCCAGGTGGTAGACAATCCACCGGCTCCCAGCGGACAGGATTCTGGGGGAGTCTGCACCCTCATGCTTGAAGGAGAAGTTGGAGTCTCTTGAACTATCTGTTACATCCAAACTCAAGTGCAATGTTGTGGACTTTTGTGTCACCTTCAACGCCAATTCACTTCTCAAAGTCGGCAAACTCAAACACTTAACCGACACCCTCACCAAACATCGGATAGCTGCGATACGAGAAACACGCTACACAGATAACGATTCATTCGAAACTCAAGGTTTCAGAGCCTTCAAAAGCAAAACTGACAAGAAAATCCGCAAAGGAGCTCCTCATCTTGGCACTGGTTTCATTGTAATTAACAAAATCCTCGGATCAATTATCAGCTTCAACCCCATATCCTATACGCTATCCACTCGCTGTGTCAATGTGCCAATTCAGTCTACACGGTTGTGAATGTTCACGCACCCATCAACCAAGACAAGAAATGGAACCCAGAGACTGTGGAAATCTTCTGGGAAACACTGGATGAAATCATATCTAAAATTCCTCAATCACATGCCACAGTTCTCCTGGGCGACTCCAATGCTCAAATTGGTAAAGAAAGAAAATACAGGCATATGGTTGGTGATTATCGAGTACATTCCAGAACCAATCGGAATGGAGAACGTTTAATTGAACTCTGTGTGAATAACAAACTAGTGCTAAAATCCACATGGAAGCAAATGCCATGGACACCTTCCAACACTTTACTTGGAGAATTTCAACTTGACCATGTAGCCATTTCTGTCGGATCTTCAAAAGAAATACAGAATATCAAAGTCCTTCGAGGCGCCAATCTTGACTCGAGTCATTGCATGTCAAAGATCAAGTTTAAATTCATTCCGAAAAACACACAGAAAAGTTGCAGACACAGACACAGAATTCTTCGACCCGACATAGCGAAACTCAAATTACTTCAGAATGAATTCTCTGAAATAATCCCCACTCTAACGTCGCCAGACCTTGAACGACTGGAGTGTTCCATGGTAAAAACAGCTCCCTAAATTGCGCCTCAAACCCGGAAACCTTGACACCCCTGGTGGAACTTCCAATGCGATGAAGCCCTGAATGACAGAAAAAAAGAGCTTGGCTTCTCTGGACTTCTCGAGTAATTCGGAACGCAAGAAGACAATTCCACAAAAACGAACTGACCAACATCGAGTTGAATTTCCAGAAGCATAACTCAAGAAATATCTACCAAACGTTCAAGAGGAAAGTGCCAAATACAATCCTCCTAATTTGTGCCTCCGCGACCCGATCACCGACCAGATCGCTCACAGTGACAAGGGTAACTGTCAAATTTTAGGTACATATTTTAAAATCCATCTCAACTGTGATTCACCGGAGTCGACTTTCATTCCAATTTAAAATTCAGTTCCAACTAATCCTTCTCCGCCAGATATCGCAGAGCTACGAAAGATCATCACTTCACTATAAAATAACAAATCCCCTGGCGAGGACTCGGTAATCGCAGAACACTGGATGATAGCGCACTGGAACCTCTCTTACTAACTCTCCAACAGATTTGGAAAACTATCGAGATACCAACTAAATGGACCGCAGCTCTTATTCATGCGCGTCATAAAAGGTAAAAAGTCAGACGTCAATAACGATCGGGGCCATTCTCTCCTTCCAATTACCTACAAGGTCATCTCTAAAGCCTTAGTCACTTGAGCCGAGGAACAGTTATACTCACAAGTAAGCGAGTACCAGGCTGGCTTTAGAAAATCCAGATCATGTGCTGAGACCTAGACCATTCGTCATCGTCTTCGTAGACTTTCAGAAAGCTTACGACCCCATTGACCGAGCAACTCTTCTCTTAGTGCTCCATGAATTTGGTCTTGACAATAAGACTCGAATGATAATCCAGAGTATGCTTTCTGATACAACTTCCAAAGTAAAGTTCAGATCCGAGATTTACGAACACGTCCACATACAATCAGATGTTCGACAGGTTGATGGATTATCACTGCTTTTCAACTGTGCCCTTGAGAGAGTCATAAGAGAATGGAGACACGTTCTTCGATCCAAAGGATTTCCTAATGGATTAGAAATAGGCATATCTTGAGATAACATCAATATTGGTTGCTTCGCATTTGCTGTTGACCTCACTTTGTTAGCTTCCTCTCCAGAGATAGCCACAAGTAAATTACTTACAAGATTTTGCATCCAAAATAGGACTCAAGATATCGTACACTAAATACCAATTAATCTCTAATATAAAAGAAGCTCCAACTCACCTTCAAGCCACTCACGGCCAGATCTTAAAAGTTCAAAAGTTTAAATATCGTGGTGAGTGGATCGAGCCAAATAATTCTGAAAAGTTCGCCATATCAACACAAAGTCAAAAAAAAAAGTCAACCCCTGGCACTATATAGCCCATAACGGGCTAAGGCGCTGCTCAGCCATTTGGCCTGCAGATATTGGGGTGATCAGCGCGTCGGGTCCCCTCGGCCGTTAATCTTGGTTTTCGTGATCGGGGCGCTGTCTCACTGTCAGACAGCTACTCAATTGTCCTCACGAGGCTGAGTGCACCCCTTTCCAACACTCACGTCAGTTTTAAAATCCCTGACGGAGCCGGAAATCGAACCCGCGGCCTCAGGGTGAAAGTCAGGCGCGCTACCCCAACACTACGGGGCCGGTGCCATCTCAACACGAGACAATAAATTCCAAACAGCCATCCACCTCACACACCAACTGTACAATAAAACGTCCATCTCCAGGAATGTTAAGTTAAGACATTATCACACTGTGATTAGACCGGAAGCACTGTATGCAGCGGAATGCCTAACAAACCGCACAGCTGGCCCGATCGAGAGACTTGAAGTTAAGGAAAGAAAGATCATATGGAAAATTCTTGGTCCTAAGTTCAAAGATTGAGGTTACAAGCTCTGGAGTAATTCAAAAATATACTCCCACTTTGAAAAGATCTGAAGTGGAACATTCTATGTCCACCTCCTCAGAATGCCAGTCAGTAGATTCTCCAACCGTCTATTATCATACTTCCGAGGCTAGAAGGTGGTGCCTCTATGGCTGGTGGAAGTGGATAAGGACTTGTTAAAGTTGGAAATTTCTGAATCAGATATCCTGCCCAGAACCCCATTAAAACAAAAACTCCGTCAGGTTCATCAAGAGGAAATAAAACCGAGCAAGATATATGTTCACTCGGATGAATGGAAGAAATCCCATTCTGAAAGGATCAAGGCGAGGTGGGCTAACAAGAAGAAAGACAGTTGAAGTGTCGTCGTCCCTAGTGGCCACAACGATAAAAGAAAGAAGGAAAGAAAGAAAGAAAGAAAGAAAGAAAGAAAGAGTATATACAAATCGAGCTGGGAGGATAATAATAATTTACAATGTCTCATCACCTGCTGATCTCAATGTCGCGGGTTTGATTCCCGGTTGAGCAAGTCATGTTTTTTAAGTTTTTGATGGTCGAAAAAATTAATTGAACTTCGAGTAGTATTAAATCGGGTTATTATTAACTACTTAAATACAGAAATATCCGACAACTGGACCCTTTTCATTCAGAGTCACACATATTCCAACAAGAAATGGTATTGCTTCTGGCACTTTCATGTCGTAAATAACATATTCTTTTTTTCTACAATTGAATTGAGCCACTATGGACTACGGAGTAACAATCAAAATTAATGTTTCGCTCTAGATCGTCCGCCAACTTTGATGTCCTGCCAGTATCTCTTGAGCCCATGACTCAGCGCCTTCTTCCGATCTTCTGAAAGAGGTCCCCTCCGTCTTTTGGGTTATGCCCCTACCTTAAATCCCTGGTATTTTTTGATTATGTGTCTGAATTCACACCTGTTCATAATTTTGTAGTCCGGAATACCAGTTACTATAAGGTCTTTGTTACATTCTTCAATCCATGTCTTTATTTTCCTCTTAGCTTTCACGATATTCCAAATTTTCTTTGTTAGACGATCGTTGGACATTCTGAAAATGTGTCCATAGAACAACAACCTTTTCCTTTTTATTGTTGACGTGACTGGTACTATCTTTCTATATAACTCTTCGTTTGACTTCAAACGTAAGTGTCCGTCAACCCATCTGTTGCCTAAAATTTTTCTCAATACCCTGCGTTCTCTTTTGACTAACTGGTCGACTAGTCCCCGCCAGTTCATAGTCAAAGTCTCCGAAGCATATAATGCTTCAAGTTTGACAACCGTGCTGTAGTGTCTTAATTTGGCTCCAATGCTCAGCGACTTCTTATTATAAATATTTTTCGTCAGGTGATAGGCTTGGTCTAATTACCAGATTCTAAGATTAATTGCTTCCTGTTCCAGGCCATTTTGTTGGATTACCTCACCCAGGTATTTACATTTCTTTACACGTTTAATCTTCCCTTGGTTTGTTTCATCCATTCTGGTCCATCACTGATGTTTGTCATGTACTTTGTTTTCTCAAAGGAAATCTGTAAACCTACTTTCTCAGCCATCTCTGACAACCGATTAATCTTTACAATGGCTGATTTAATATTGTTGGAAAAAATAGCTAGGTCATCTGCAAACGCCAAACAATCAACGTGCACCCCTTTCAGTTTGGGCCCTAGCCTGAACCGTTCTTCATTCCCTTCTTCCCGACTCAGTGTCTTCCTCCATTCACGAATGACCTTTTCTAATACACAGTTGAAAAGGATTGGAGATAATCCATCACCTACTTATTGACTACTTAGATACAGAAATGCCCGACAACTGGACCCTTTTCATTCAAAGGCAGACATATTTTAATAAGAATGCCATAGCAAGGCTGTCACTTTGCGAATACGGAGTGCGGAAGGTATGGAGTTACCTCCTCCATCGATAGCAACCACTGGGGAGACTCCGGGACAATACTGGACTGTATTCACATTTCTTGTCAAACACAGAACACCAAATCTAACCTGCCTAAGGCTATTATAAAGAGAGGGTGAATTCACCCACTATTTTGGTGCTTACGTTAACTCAAAACAGTAGATGAAACTTTAGTCCCTCCTTACACCGAGGCATTACATCTGTCACTAGTCATCGCAATTGAGAACAAGTGGTAGCTAATGCAATCGGGTGGAGCCAACACAAATTTTCAAAAAATCCCCAAATTTGTAGTTAACAGTCAGTAGATTCCTATGTTATCAATAGAGAACGAAATACTTTTTGTCGCTAACTGGAGTTAAAAAGTTCTTATCTAAACAATACTAAATTTAGAATATTTTGTCGCCAATTTTTCGTAAAATTCACTAGATCCTGTGACGAAGTTGCTACATTGGCAACACTGATCTCAACACGTGTGTATTGATCTGTTCCAATATGTTTATGCGTATGTTCAATGGAATCTGGGATGTTCCTAACATTAACTAGCTATGGTTATTTGTCGTTGACGGGTTCATGGAGTCAAGTGGCCATTGTTAATTTATTTTAGGGGCTTGGGATATCTTGGTCATCAGTCTCGTGTAGCTGGGTGTGTGCTGAACTTGCCAGTTAACATGTATTTACGTAATTGTGGTAGTAGTGTGTGTAACTGTATTAGGGACAGGGATGGGGTAGGCGCCCCGGGACTGAAGTAAGATACTATCCCAGCATTTGTCTGGAGGGAGTGTGAAAAACACGCTCAGGATAGACGCTGTCAAACCTACGATCTCTAGACATGCTGCAGCTGCCCCTCGCGGTAATAACGAGCAAGGTTCATACACACGTCCTTCTCTCCTCGTGATATTCTCAGTGGCGTAGTGGGTAGCATGCTGAGCTTCTATGTCCAAGGTCGCGGGTTCAAACCCAGCCGAAGTCGTCGGATTTCTTAAGAGCGTTAGAAATCCCTCAGTATGCCTTCCTTCGGAGGGAAGTAAAGTCGGCGAGCCCATTTCATAGATTTATGGCTTGTAAAAACCCTTCCACTAACATCAATTGTGTGAAGCAAAATTTGTAGGTTAGATTTGACTAATGCTCTATTAGCTCCAACTTTCACTGCCAGGTGCTGTTTGATATGGCATCTAGTAGCCAAGTTCGCAGCTAGGTGTCGCAGGCGGTAGCATTTGGTAGCAAAAGTACGAACTACTTGAAAATTGATCGTCTGCAGTCCTTACCTGAAGTATATATAACACACACTGATTCAGCCATCACAATTAACACCGTTATCAGACAGATTCTGGCCGGCCCCGTGGTGTTGGGGTAGTGCGCCTGCCTCTCACGCTGAGGCCCCGGGTTCGATTTTGAAACTCACGTGAGGGCTGGAACGGGGTGCACTCACCCTCGTGAGGGCAATTGAGTAGCTGTCTGACAGTGAGGCAGTGCCCCGATCACGAAAACCAAGATTAATGGCCGAGGGGACCCGATGCGCTGATCACGCGTCACCCCAATATCTGCAGGCCAAATGGCTGGGCAGCGGTCGCTTGGTAAGCCTAGGCCCTTCACGGGCTATAGTGCCAGGGGTTATTTTATTAGACATATTCTACACACACCCAAAGTAAACGGGGCTACATGACCTCGTTGTCGCAGCCCCTAAACTAAGGAACCAATCAACCATTCTCCGAAAAGCGGAGGTAACGAAGTTATTAGCCAATCCAAATACGACTGCCGCTGAACTTGGTAGCGCCAACGTTTATTGATAATCGCAGCTGGAGCCATTATTTACAATATTTATAAAGATTGTACTGACCAGGCTAGTTCAGCGTGATAAGGCACTTGGCAATGGAGGCAAGAACCATGCGGTACCTGGGTTTCAATATCACCATAGGCTATCCTGTGATTTCCGATTCCCCATTAGCGTCAATAGGCTATCTTGTCGAACTGGACCTAGCACGGCGGTCGCTTGCGTCTCGTCTGTTCCAATGATCGGTGCACCTGTAGATCCTCACGTAGCTGCTCGAAGTTTATGCAGGAGGAAGACAATAAAAACTATTACAACCACTGACTACCAAGTCCATCTCATTTCGTACGGCTAGCACTCTTGGCTGACACCGCGGAGGCCCGGGTTCGGTTCCCGGCTCTGCCAAAAAAAAAAAATCTGGTCTGATTGCAGGAACGGAGGCACACTCAGCCTAGGGAGGGAAACTGAGAAGAGGTGGGTTTGATCCCCACCTCAGCCATCATGGAAGTGTTTCCCACTGCTACTACAGGTGAATACCAGGTTGATTTCTAAATCCAGGCCACGGCTGCTACCTTCCCACTTCTACTACAGGTGAATACCAGGTTGATTTCTAAATTAAGGCCACGCCTGCTACCTTCCCAATCCTCGTCTTATTTATAAATACACACACTAATCGTCAAAGTTGTCGGTCGATACTCGTATCCGAGTTTACGTTTCTCGCCTGCAATTCCACAATCCTTAGTCCAGACGATGAACATGGCGCTGATGGCTTATCAGGCCAATTCTTTCATAAAACATGCGGCCACATATCTTGATGGAGGGTGGAGGACGTGGTAGTGTTTGACGTATATTCTTCCTCTGGCGAATGTCCTCTTCCTGCTCAAACTGTGCGACTGCAGCTGAGATGGTGGCACGCCAGCGAGGGCGATCCAGTTCAAGAGTAGCACATTAATACAGGTGCCACAATAGCACAGGTTACCAATTCTTCACACATGCAAGTACACGTGGCTGCATGACCACCTTGTCACAAAGCCTCTCAATAAATCAACAACAAACTACAGTACCAAAACAAGAAACAGTAGGAATGCGGGAAATGAAAGACAGGGCAGTGCTAGGCTATGGGGCAGAGCTATCTGAGGACTTGGCAGACGGGGGTTCAAACCCTACCGTCAGATGTCCTTGAGATGGTTTTCCGTGGTTTGCCACTTTCAACTGTGGGCAAAAACCAAGATGGTGCCTTATAATAGGCCACGGTCACTACCTTCCATTTCCTTGCCCTGCTTCAACTGTGGGCAAAAACCAGGATGGTGTCTTATCATAAGCCACGGATACCACCTTCCATTTCCTTGCCCAGTTTCAACTGTGGGCAAAAACCAGGATGGTGTCTTATCATAGGGCACGGGTACCACCTTCCATTTCCTTGCCCAGTTTCAACTGTGGGCAAAAACCAGGATGGTGCCTTATCATAGGGCACGGGTACCACCTTCCATTTCCTTGCCCAGTTTCAACTGTGGGCAAAAACCAGGATGGTGCCTTATCATAGGGCACGGATACCACCTTCCATTTCCTTGCCCAGTTTCAACTGTGGGCAAAAACCAGGATGGTGCCTTATCATAGGGCACGGATACCACCTTCCATTTCCTTGCCCAGTTTCAACTGTGGGCAAAAACCAGGATGGTGCCTTATCATAGGGCGCGGATACCACCTTCCATTTCCTTGCCCAGTTTCAACTGTGGGCAAAAACCAGGATGGTGCCTTATAATAGGGCACGGATACCACATTCCATTTCCTTGCCCAGTTTCGACTGTGGGCAAAAACCAGGATGGTGCCTTATAATAGGGCACGGATACTACCTTCCATTTCCTTGCCCAGTTTCAACTCTGGGCAAAAACCTGGATGGTGCCTTATCATAGGCCACGGCTACCACCTTCCATTTCCTTGCCCAGTTTCAACTGTGGGCAAAAACCAGGATGGTGCCTTATAATAGGCCACGGATACCACCTTCCATTTCCTTGCCCAGTTTCAACTGTGGGCAAAAACCAGGATTGTGCCTTATAATAGGGCACGGATACCACATTCCATTTCCTTGCCCAGTTTCAACTGTGGGCAAAAACCAGGATGGTGCCTTATCATAGGGCACGGATACCACCTTCCATTTCCTTGCCCAGTTTCAACTGTGGGCAAAAACCAGGATGGTGCCTTATAATAGGGCACGGATACCACATTCCATTTCCTTGCCCAGTTTCAACTGTGAGCAAAAACCAGGATGGTGCCTTATCATAGGGCACGGATACCACCTTCCATTTCCTTGCCCAGTTTCAACTGTGGGCAAAAACCAGGATAGTGCCGTATCATAGGGCACGGATACCACCTTCCATATCCTTGCCCAGTTTCAACTGTGGGCACAAACCAGGATGGTGCCTTATCATAAGCCACGGATACCACCTTCCATTTCCTTGCCCAGTTTCATTCATCTTCAGTTATTTCATATCTCATGAGGTTGGCGTCAGGAAGGATATCCAGCCGTAAAATCCACCTGCCACATTGACATTCATCCGTCTCATCCCTATTGACGTTGAAAACGGGAATGATGAGGGGCAGAATATTAATGCTTTCAACCCTCGATGAATGAGAAAGGAGGGACTTGGAAGGAACCAAAGCCATTAAAGACCGCCTTATAATCACTGAAAAAGGGAGAGAACTGATCCAGCTCAAGAATCTTTCGGTGACAACAATTGCTGAACTCATCAGCCGTGAGCCCTTAAAGGTGTAGAACTATCTAAGATACACCATCGATGGTGGGTCAATTCACACCCTGCCACCGTTACAGCCCTGTACGAAAGACAGGAGAAATTATGAAAAAAAAAGTGGTCTGATTCTCTCGAAAATTGAAAGGTATCAGGAAAGATGAGCCAAAGGCTAATCAAGGCACCCAAGGCCTTGAGTATCCTAGTACCATTGACGTCAGAAGAGAACAACAGATGTCCAAGGGAGGCCGATAGGAAAGATGAGAGAGAGGGAAACAATTAGGGTCCTCGCCAACCCATATCCCACCAGTTGTGAGCCTCTGGGGTGTTAAATAAAGTTTGTGTTGGCAATTACCAATAAACCGATTGTTGTTGATTGATTTAGGGGCTTGCGACATCGTGGTCATGGAACCCCGTGTGTGTTTGTAATTTGTCTGATAACCTGTGACGTCTGTATTAGTGTGTGCATTTGTTATTCAAATGAGGTTTAGGAGGCGGTGGCCATGGCCTTAAGTTAGGAACCATCCCGACATTTGCATGGAGTAGGAGTGGAAACGTATGGAAAACCACTTCCAAGATGGCTGGGATGGGAATCGAAACCGGACCTGCAGGACGACTGCCAAGAATGATAGCCTCCACACCACATGGTGGTCCAATAAAACGGAATACAGCAAAGAGCCAAAATGGTGTGTAGACATAGGCCCTACTTAGTATTTACAGAGCACAAAAGCTGCCAGTATCGCTGACCAGACACTCGCCCCATGGAGACAAGGATCAGAGCTGAAGGAAATGTGATGGCGGACAAATACATTAGTCCTATCGCACATGGAACCGGGTAGCATTCCCCTCTATCTCCATAACTGAAACACAAAAAGCTTCATTGGGACACATCAAATACTGGATACGCAGGATGTCCCTCGTAGGAGTCGGTGTTCTCGGGTGTTCATGAAGATATTTTTAAATGTATCTTATAGATGTGAACGTCGATATGCCCAAACAAAGGCTGCTCACTAAGAATGCCACGTGAAGTCCAGTAATAATATAAAAAGTCGATTTGGTTCTTAATGCAAACAAAATATTTTTTAAAGTGTGCCTTTATGTGCTCAACCGATAGATTAACCTCAACTTAATCTAGTGTAATATTCAATTCATGGATATTTACTGGCAGTTTCAGTACGGCAAGAGAAAAAGAGGGAGTAATTATACTGACACGAGTACAAGAAAATCATAGTTAACCCGGAACTGCC